>JAQGBT010000246.1:0-63997 GCA_034698585.1 Disparrhopalites patrizii
TTTAGGAATCCATGAGGGATTTGAATCTTACTCAGTCTTCATATCCTTCCTTCCTCTCGTGGTAAAAAAAATAAAGAAGAAAAAGATGAAAAAGGAAGACGAACAAGTTCTCCACATGCTGCAAAAGCAAGAGCACATCAATCAATAGAGAAAGTATAGTGTGAGCTTTGGTCTTTCGTGTGCTCTCCATAGACAGGATTTTTTTTTACGTCGAGACCTAAAATTATTATAACCTTGTGGTCTCAAGGTGGAGGAGGACGGAAGAAAGACAAAGGAAAGAAGAAGACAAATGCCACCATTACCCATTATTCTTCGCAACTCACCTGGTTCCCCATTTCCACCAGTGCTATTATCAGTGGTACAAGCTATGCAGGTATGTATACTTATGCATATGTACACGTAGATGCTATCCGTTTACATTCTCTAGCGCCAGAAAGAAGATCCTTACTTTTTTCTGTGGTTGGACCTCCATTCCACAGAATGGCGTTTCCTTACAATTTGTCGTCGTCCTGACTGTAAATCTAAAAATATGGGTGATGCATAGGTGGTCTCTGGTTTTCTCTGCTGATCCCCTTTAGGCTTCTTCCATTTGAAAGGATACACAAGGAGTTTTGAGGAAGGCATGACACTGGTCTTATGCACGGGGAAATTACTAGAGATCCAGTGGACTCGATTTCGTACACGAATATGATGTTTTACAATCTATTTTTTCCATTTCGTTGCATGGGAAAATTGGGAAAAGAAAAAAGGATCTGGCAACCCTCATCACTTCATTTCCTCTTTGAGTCCAAAAAACTTTCTCACAAATTAGAGTCAGCAACGTGTGTGTTTTCCCAAAGACATATGCGCTAGGAAAAAAGAAAGAAAAAAATTCATTGAATAAAATAAAGAGGGAGTAAAAAAAATGAAACAGAAAAGATGTCAGAAATATCTCACTACACACACTTGTGGTATGCTTTTCAAACAATGCTTACATATGGGGATTCTTATGCCAATATATTCCTTGAGATCTTGTACAAAAATGTATACAAAAACACGTTTAATTAAACTTTTGTGGAAAACTATACATTCCTTTTTTTTGTACTCTTCGTCAAGTATTCTGCTTTTTTATTCAATTTTGGGAATTTCCAACCTAAAGTTTGAAGATTTTCTAATTTGCCAAATGAAAATATGTATATGCAAAGTAGTTCTTGGATATCAACTAGCAGCAACAAAATAAGGGAGTCTGTGGAAGAATCAGGTTATTCCAATATAAGTGTTACTGTTTTTCTACAGCGGAGCGAGAAAGGAAGTATTAGGAAAGCGGCTAAATAAGTTGAAGTTGGCTGCACCTTTGACCCACACGTTTTGACCTTACCGCAAAAGTTGTTCATCTCTCTCCAAAGGTGTACATATGCACTTACCAGAACTTACGGGAAAAGGTTGTGGCGAAGGTGGGAAAAGATGGCATTAATAGGGATCTTGGGAACTCGCTCACACTCTCCCTTTCCCCTTTCTTTCTGTTGTGTGAAGAACTTTCCCAGATCTTCCAGACACCCGCTTTCACCTATAATTTTCCTTACACTTGTGTTCTATCTACACAATTGGGCGATTGCTCACATACGGCGCGGACACCTTCTATTGCATTATTACCTTTGCTAAACCATATTTCCTCGTTCTTTACTCACATGGTCCCATTTTATCTTTATATCTTCCACAAGTTTCTTATGTCCGATTTATACCCCAAAATTCCATTGATTCCCCTCTCAATTTATCGCTGGTCTCTATAGATTCCTCACACTGTTTTTCCTTTGTGTCCTCCTGTGCTTTCCCCCGCTCTGAGTTTATCTCTCACTCATAATCCTTTCTCTCATTTCTCTTTTTTCTACGATTATTCTTTCTGAATACTCTGGCTTTGTTGGCTTTTTCTGTAATAAAACAATATTTCGCCGTTTTATAATTATAGCAGCTAGCAGCTCTGTTTTTATAATTTCTTGTTTGCTGTTACCATTTGATGTTTAAGTAATTAATTTTTAACGTGATGGTTGTACATACAATCACTGGGTTGTTAACGCTAACTTCCTTTCCACTATTTCCACTCCTAGCTGTTCTTTTCGTCACATTGCTGTTGAAACACAATTCAGAGTATCCACTACCTTTCGTTTCACTGTTTCCCCGCAGGTTCGTTTTTCTTTTCGAACAAGTTTTTTCCTTTCAAGCTCAACACGCTATTGAAAAAGGCAGCCTGTTTCTCCCTCCCCCATTTTTTGTGCATATGTACGTATAGATATCCTCCCTTTTTTTCCATTTCGTGAGCTGCAAAAATGGGGGAAAGTATTGAAGGGAAGAGGAAAGAATTCTCCTCCATTTCTTCTGCAACAGTAAGCCAAACGATTGGGTTTCTATGGAATTTAGTGTGGAACCAGACGGGTTTCCAAGGGAGTTGAAGCGTGTACATATGCGCTATGTGCAGAAAAAAATATTGCTCCCATGCACACCCCTCCTTTCATCTCCATATTGCTCCCCTGTTTTTTATGAAGCCTTCTACGACAATAATTATTCATTGCTAGTACATCTGTGACAGATGTTGCCATCATTCGGCAATAAAATCTTCTTTTCTTTTCTCCCCTTATTGCTTTTGTGTATGACTGTATATGGCTTTATGCCCATTTTGCCCTTTTGTACAAACCGCGGAAGGCCCTAGATTTTCCTGGGGTGCGAAAAAATTTAAGATATCCACTTTATTCTGGGGATATAAAATTAGAATGTACAGATGTACCTAGTTAGAACAAATCCTTTATTAATTTCAGGGACAAAGAACAGATGAAGGCAGGGAAAAGCAAAAAATATGTAATAAGCCGAAAGCGGGGGAAAAGCTGAAAAATTTATTTGCAACATTACATGAAGATAGCCTGGGAGAAATTTACAGGCTCATGGCGCCGGTATTAAAGTAAATTAGAATTGACCGTCAGGAAAAGTTAAATAACTAATAAAGTCATAAAGCGCACTGCAAAGCAAAACGAAAGCCCTTCTTCCAGCTGAGAATTAATCAAATAAAAAAGGTAAAAAAGTACTATGATTTCACCGGCAAGCCAAAGGCAAAGAAACATGTGAGAGATTCGCCCAGAGGAGATAATACCCAGCTTACAAGAGGCAAAATATAAAGCTTTCGCTTACAAAAGGCATTGGGTAGAACATTAGGAGCCACCAACAAAGGCCTAATAAAACCGAGACAAAGGCACAATGTGGGTGCTACAAACTAAGAAAAGGGTTGCAGTAAATCCTTACTAAATGCATGCTAAAACCTTTATGTGAGTTAAATTACCAAGAAAAATCGACTACAACTGAGCAAAGAACAAATAAAACATAAGACTAGATCGTGTATTAGGAGATAAAATGGTAGGATACCCGACACGATATTTCAAGGCTAAACGACGCTGCAGGAAGAAACTGGACAATTACATAAGCTGCTGAAAATAATGCAGGGCTAAATAGTGGGATGAAAGGAACAGCCGATTGTCGCAGAAATTTTTCGGACGTAGGTGATGGAAAACATGCGGGTCTTTGCTTTTATCGCACAGTTTACTGAGAGACTGCAATTTTTTGTCTGATACAATTCTTCTCTACAATCACATTGATTAATTTTCTCAGGAAGGACTAATTATTTTTCTGTTTCTGCTGAAAGCTATTAAGCTCTTCACATTTCCCCTTTTCTATTTATTTCTCCGCTATTTCTGCCTTCTCTGGAGGATCTTTATATATATAATTACATAGGTATTGAATTGTAGTATGTTTTTATTCTCACCCTCCTGTGTATTTCCATCTCTTTGATTATCATTTGCCTTCACAAAATCCAAATTGTCTAGATTGTTTAACTCATAAATTACCCACCGAATCACGTTCTCACAGGCATCAAAACTGCATTTCTTTATTTCTCTTCCGCTTCAGCATTCCCTTAATTTCTGTCCAGTTTTTCTTCTGTTATTTCATTCAGTATTTTCTCCTTTGACATGTTTGGAATATATGTATATTAATATATGTATATCTGCTAGAGGCTTCTCTGGCACTAACTGCCACTACTGCCTGCAGTGCCTGCCAGAAAACTTCTGTAAAGAACGCTTTTTTAGGTTACGTTATTTTTTTAGTAGGTGGTCCAGTTAAGAGATTTGTCTCAGATTATTTTGGCAAAAATCCTACATTTTTTCGTCACAAGAAATGCAAACGAGTTTGAAATTATTTTTACTCGTTTTCATATTCTTTCGTAACAATTTCCAAAACAAAGTTTTGTAGTATGTGCTCAATTTTTTTTTGCTAATAAATTGTCTCTAAAAAAAACCGTCCTGCCGGCCATTTCTGGCTGCATCTAAAAATTATTTATAGCTTATTTTTGTATTCGAACAATCGAAAATAAATTGCACGACCGCTTACATACGGATTTCTACATTATATGTTGTACGCTATCCTTGTACATTCATCCAAGACAATTGCCAGTTACATATGCGTAGATAAGTGAGGGAGACTAAAAAAGGAAATAATTCTTTTATTCCTGCAAATGCTCAATGTCTGGAAAATGGCCATAAAAGGAGAAATAGGGTCGAAATAAAGCCCATTGCCATTGCTACCCTTGATTCTCGTCAATACACGCGATTAATGGAAATTCACACACTCGTACACTTACATATGCACTTGCACATGTCCTTGAATTACACTCCTCGTATTGATGATAGGATGCTTTGGTCTTGGAGGGAGAAAGTAGAGTAGGTATGTATAGAAATGAGTTGAATGCATATAAATCTATACATTGTATTTCTCCATTCTCATGCGATCCTCGTCTTCCTTTTGCGGCCTGAATATGCCCTTAACTCTGCGAGAATCCTTGTGTTTATTTGCTAAAAAAGTCTTTGTTCATCTCTTCTCAAATCTGCCCGCAAGCAGTGGAGAGAGAAAATACTTCTCTGAAGCGAAAAAATCCCTTCGGGTTGGGTAAGACTCCTTTGTCAGACGAGCCTTTCTATGTGCTCCAAGCACGGAGAAAGTCTCGTTTTTAAGGAGTAGTTCTGTTTGAGTATTACATGTTTTCTACTACGTGCGAAAACGAGAAATGGGACTATGTCTGCGAACACATAGACATATAGAAACGCATAACTACACTAAAAATGCAGGAAATCCCACTTTCCCTTTACAGCCGTAATGTCCCCTGTGATCCTAAGGAGAGCTCCTGGTTAATCATGTCAACTTGGAGCTGGGAAGACGCAATAATAATCCGTATTGGCTGCAAGGGATAAGACTAAACAAGACCGGGGATGTTTTTCAAATCATCCAACCAAAGGACTTACCATAAGTGTTTTGATGCATTTCTCCTGTATGCATGCACTCCTAAATGTTCCTATTCATGTTATAATTCTCAAACTTTGTATTTCGTCCCAAAATTTGGCTTTCTCTGTTTCCATTCTCTGAACTCCATTTAAATTACATAAATAGGGGGACAATTCGTGTGGTTTATTTGGTTTCTTATTATGCATAAAATGTTATCCTATTCGTTGCATTGTATCAATGCGTATTACGTGATTTCTCTACTGTTTCGACTATTTTATTTTCACAAGGTCCTTCAGAATTCTGGTAGATTTTTCCGCACAATATAAAATGAACGTTTAACAACGTTTGGGTTATTACAGCTCGCTAAGACAAGGCAGACGTTATTTTAGACCCACCCATACGGAATTCTTGCTTTTTGCATGCTGATCAATCAGGCGAAATATAGGAATGAGCATTTTCAAGTGTTTTCTCTTCCTTTATCACTTCCAAAATTTAATGCAATGCTCTTCCCTTTCCCTGCAAGTGTGATGTCTTGGTAAGATTTACTCCTTACACTATCGATTTGGATGACGGCACAACTTGAGGATATTATGTGCTGCTTTTTGTACGTCTGAAGCCGTCCTTAAAGACATTCCTGACTGTTCAATGGTCTCTGTCCCACATAGAAATGGATTCCTACCCTTTTTAATACATACGTAAGCATGTACTGGCCTCAGACCTCTTAAGAGAAATACATACATATATATACATACAAAGGAAATAGCATTGAAGTTATACAGAAGGGAACCAAAGGGAGTAGGACAGAGAGAGAGAGAGAAAAAGAGAGAAAGGAAAGCTTCCCTACTCATGATGATAACCTCAGCCAATTTCCTTCTCACTTCCTGCAAATGAGAAGAGAACGACCCAAGCCCGGTCCTCGACGACTAATATCAAAATCAATTGATTTATTTGTCAAAACCAAATGATGAAAGGGGTAAGGGAAGGGAGGACATGGGAAGGAAAATGAAAAAGTGCAAATCATCGCTTTCTCCCCGGAAATCATTTATCGTTTGAGGTACAACTTAAACTTTCTCTATTTCTATATCCTAATGCGTTTTGCACTTTCCACCAAATCGCAGTTTTTACTCTTTTCATGTGACCGCTCCTATTATAATGTTTGGGATGTTAACTAATGCATGGGAGTCGGAAACGAAGAGATTTGAATTATACTTTTTATTACCTATATTTTATTACCTATAGATACGCTTTGTACAACCCCGGATGTGCAGCAGAATTGGATGATGTTCCGGAATCAATTTGAACATGAGTGTAAGTTATTTTTAAGCAGGAAGAAAATTGTATAAGAAAGAAATTAGATGCTAAAAACGTGCAATGCAACGGTTCGTAAAGGACAAAAATCTGAATCCTGACGAAAGAACATGAGGAAGTATCTTTTTCAAGTAAAATAGATTATCACAACTTTGACACTAGCTTTTAGTAACTGGAAGGATTCTCGGGTGGAATAAAATACAATGTAAACACATTTCCTTCCTCCTCCTCCTCCTCCATCTCCTTTGGCGTACGAGTGGCAGAAGGCTTTTCTCTTTGTTGTAAATGTCGACCCCTGCGACTGCGATTATTCATCCCATTACCATGAGTTAACTTCTGGGGATTTATACATAATAGCAAATCCTCTCTCTCTCCCTCACATTTATCCCTCATTTTTTTCTGGTTCACATACTCTTCCACACTCTTCCCGCTGTGCTCCCGCACAATCTATTCTCCCATCTTAATCCTCTTTCATTTCTGGTTCAGACATCGTCTTCTTCCCTTATAGTTCTCCCGTTTTCTTGTATTCTTCGTCCTTTCACTATCTAACTTTAGCTCCGTCTTTAATTCTACTTTCTCTTTCTTGTAATTTTAAAATGACTTGTTTTCATTTTTAGTCTTCTATTTTACTCCTCTAATTTTGTACTCCCTCGCCAAATTTCTTTGTTGCTTTTTGTTTTTACTTTATTTTGCTCCAACTTGCTGTTTTCTACTCTAACGTCCCCTACTTGCAGATCAATTTTATTTGCGTTTCACTTTCCATTGCGGCTTGTCAACTTGACTGTCCCTGATTCTAGCGTGTTTTCCACCCTCCGTCAGTATTGCATCATCTCTTCTCTAGGGTTAACATCTACGGTTATCTTCTCAGTGCCTTTTTTGGATGTGGTTGTCACTCATTTCAAATAATTTATCGCTTATACTCTCTGTGAGGCGGGATTCGTGATGTCATAGACAGTAGAATTGTCCGTGAATCCTGTGTATGCAAAGATAATGTGAGAAGCCATCAAAGGACTCTTGTTATTCAGGAAAGGCGGTTCCCAGAACGCTGGTATCATCAGAAAAAAGGGAATAGCTACTGCTAAAAGATCATTTTGAGTTGTTCCTTCACGACCACATAACGCGCATTTAAGGGAAAGACCCTCCGCTTCATTTCCATTACCGTCTCCTTATTATTACGCGTATAATAAAAAAATCACTTTAGAATTCCTAGCTTTCACCTCATCCCCATTTCCCCGAAAAGGGAAGAAAAATTGCTGCTATGGCTAATTTTCTTACCCATATTGTTACCGTTTCCTCCGTCCAACCAAAGCCAGGGATTTTTATACGCGTATTAAGGTTCCTATTATATACGTACGGGCTATGTAACTAAAGCCCAGGGTTTTCACTCTTCTTTGAAGAGTTCCCTTGAATTGTCCCCACATTTTTCTTTGTTAGATGCACACTTTTCGTCATTCCTTTTTTGTGCCCTCCCTTACCCTTTTTTTCTACATCCTGTAGACGATGACTAACATTTGAAGGAGAAACATGGGGTGAGATGTAGAGTATTATTTTTATTAGTCTAATCACAAAAGGAAATGCAGCCTAAACTCTTTACCGAGGGAAACCGCTTTTCTAAATCGTATAGCTACTTTAGCATTAATTCGGGATTTAAAATGTTTTAGAGACGATTTTACGCTTAATCTCTGCCTGCCGTTTCGAAATCGGGCAGAAATGAAAATATTCTACTCTGAGGTATTCTATTTTTATCGCAAGTCAACATAAAATTTCTGGGTAATTTCTAGTTCTGCACAACTCCGTGAATTCTTTATGTTAGCAGTCCAGTATTTCGTTGACTGGAAAAATTCATAGAAAGGACACACTGCTGCAGCATAGACAAGGACAATACACTTTCACTTACCTATGTGCATACACGCACGTACATATTGCAGAGGCGCTTATCACAAGCAATTTTGCATATACATTTATTTCATAGGTAAATATATTCCAAGAACACAAAAAATGAGTCTGAAACAATACAACTGAACAGACAAACGGATACAAAAAACTCAGGTTTATGCATGACAATGACATCGCTGCAATATTGAAAAATTCCTGCTGGTACCAGCACAACCATCTAAGCATGTAGCACTAAACTGCACCATTGATTGTGAGCTTTGAGCTTCTAGGTATCTACCAAAAAACGGTACAGTTAGAACTGATAATCCAGATTATAGTCCCCTGCTACTAGTTATGTAACTACTAGTTAGAAAAGACTATAGCGTAGAAGGGCAGCACAAAGGAAAAATACTTCTATCCCTTTTATTATTTTAATTCATTTTGGACGGCATATGTATGTATGCTGAAAATATCTTTCATTCCGGCAAGCCACACATGTTAACTAACAATAAGAAAAACATATGAGGCGAAATAAACAGGCACATGAAAATGAAACACTAATTAAAAAATTGTGAACATTAAAAATCGAATTCAACGAACGGAGATGCGTTGCAGGGGGAAAAGTCGAGCAAAGACTAGTAAAAGGGAATGTCGTTGTAAAGATTGGCGAGGTAAAGAAAGAGTACGCCATGGAAGAATTTGTCATCTATACACGCGTATGCATATAGCTATGTATTATTTGGTTATACGACGAAACACCACCTACTGTCAGATGAAGGTAATTTGGCTGCTACCACGAGCATATATACAGGACGGTTGAGCTTCAAAACCATTTTTGAAACCCCTTTTCGATCACTTTCAGTTTTATATCACCATCATGAATTCACCGTACAAGCATCTTCTTGTGGGAATTTCTTTCAAAACATGTGCAGATATTCTATGTAATTCCAGATTCCATCCATGCATGTATTTGTACTATCTTCGGGTAAGCCCACAAAATGACGGGTAATAGGGGGAAAATACCATCAATCCCTTCCGCTACGGCCCGGAACAAGATGGAGTAATGGAATGTGGGGGAAAAACATACACATTTCGAAATGGTGGGAACGCGAATAAGAAAAAATTGAGCTTAACTCTGTGATCTGATTTGGTTCTCTCTACGAGTAAGGCACGCCCGTCAGACGAATCTCGCGTGAAATACGTAAGACAGTATTATTTGAGCTATACATCGCATTTGAAATACGAGTGTGGTAGTACCGAAATACAGTAGATATACCATGCTAAAATTAAGAAAAAAACAAACAAGGAATTCGCTAGTACATCGGGCACTAAGCGGAAGATAATGTGATAGTGGAGTAGAAGAATTGTGGTGGCGGCAGTGAAGCTCTTGCATAATGGAGTGTGAGGTCTTTTCTCCTCTTGTTGTCTGTCTCATTTTACACGGCGCCGAATTTGTAAACCACCACAACATCTCGTGTCCGCTTTGAACCGAGATTGGGAGAGGGAGAGAAATGGAGAGAAATCCAATGTATAAAACACCCAACAGGCTCACACGTCCAAAATCCTGGATGGAGAGCGAGAGTGAGCGTGTTTACTGTTAATTAATAATTAATCCAAATTGCTAATTCAAACTACAAATCCTCTTCCCCTCATCATTTCTGCCTCCCTTCTCGTCCTCCAACTCAAGGAGCTTTTAAAAGCCCTGTAGGACAATTAAATGAGTGGGTATGTATAGATAACAAGGTACATACCTTACACTATTGTATTACCAAAAACTCTAATCTCACTAATTAGGAATTCTTTCTGGCTACTTTCAGATCCTTTTCACAGTCAGGCATTCAAGAATTGCCTTTGAACTCATAAGGCTTTTGAAGAGAGGGGTTGCAAAAAGTTGAGAAAAAATGGAAAGAGAAGCCATCAAAAGAGCTAGGTTGCGAGAAAAGAGGGTGTGAATGTGTTGGTACAATTGGGAAGCTAGCGTATAAAACTAAGCAGGGTACAAGTAATTACTGGCACATGGTCTTTGGTGGTCTTCTTAAAGCGATCCTTGAAGTTGAAACACAAATATTTGTACTGAAGAAGTTTTAAAATTCATTGCATCCATTTTATGTATATTGTTTGGTTACGCTAATTTACTGTACGTATTATTGTTTGAGATTTTTGTATTTAAATTGCAAATGGTACGAGAACAATTTGTTTACATTTTGTATGGAAATTTATTAAATGGAATTTGTTGACTTGACCTCTCTGTAGGTTTTAGAATGGATGAAAATTATGGATTTACACAGTGGGTTTAAGAACTAAAAATCATCGATCCTAATGTTTTTTCTATTTTATATGTGTGATTTTTTAAACGAGATATTCCAGCACAGGCGAATGAAATGAAAATGCAACGGGAAATCTAGGTAGACGTAAGGATCCTGCTAACTTGCCGCAGTAGCGAGAAGCGCAGCTACCAAAAAAAGTAAAAGGACACAGAAGAAATTAAGGTCGAAATTTCAGAGATCAACAAAAACAGAAAAAAAGGAACTTAGAAGGTAGAAAAAGTGAAGCAATTTAAAAAAAACAAGGAACGTGAGGTAAAAGAAGAGGGTTCAAAGATGCGCTGACGGGGTAATAATTCTGAATTAACAGGAAAAGTCCCAGGGATTGATGGAGAAGAAAAGACAATGGAGATAGTGTGGGAAGCAGAGCAAAAGTCAGAGAGAGAGAGAGAGGGCTTGCGTGCTCGAGTCGGGACAGGGAGGAATACAGAGAGAAAGCAAAGGAGTAAATGACTCACTGTATGTAATCCCACCTAGCTTAAGTAGCAGTTGGAGGAAGACGCTGTAAAAAAACGGAAGAAACGAGGGAAAGAGGAAACAAGAAACTTTTCATCTTTAGTTAGTTTGAGCTATGTACCAGAATTTAAGATAACATTTCGCCCCCACTTTCCCGGTAGTGTATCACACACACAAGGAAAGAAAAGGAAAGGGAATGACGACTGGTGAAAAGTCATGGCTTAAAGGGCTGCAGAAGTAGAAAAAAAGAGGGGAAAGTTTGGTCGCTCCTTCCCTGTGATCACAGAGCGACTGTTGAGCAATGGGAAAATGTACATATTTTGTTTGCTTCCCTGCTCTCCTTCTATAAAGAAGGAAAGCAGGAGTGTGTGCCGACAGAATAAAAGCGGAATAATGCTGTGGAGCAAGTGGATTGGAAAAGGGAACCAGGAGAGACTTTCTCTCTTTGCTGAGTGACAAAAGTTACACACAAGAAACGACATGAAGAAAGATACGTGCCTATAAAAAAGCAGTGCTTTCATCATGTCGCAGAGATGTTCTGGGAGAGATACACATGATGCGTTTTCAACATCGCATACGACTTTTGTGCCATTTGGAGATTCCCCAGATTAAACCGCTGTAATGTCTGCATTTTCCCTTCACAGTCCCTGTTTTCTTTCTCTTTTCTGCTTGCTCTTCATTTGTTGAAACAGATGTTTACTTGTAGCAAAAGATGGTGTAGGATCAAAGTCATTTACTACTAAAGAGCGGAAGACACAGGAACAAGAGAGATTATCAGGAGATACAGGGAAAAAAACTTGCCGTCAAGGAGACGAGCGTAGGCGTCGGATGGATGTGGTTGAAAAACAAATCTGACATGATGAGAGCAAATAACACAGACGTTTAGCATGTGCACAGACACAGTTCGACGTGACAATTCCTGAGGAGTACATTGACACATTGCTTACAAGATATCAAGCTACAATGGAGGAGAGCCCGAGAGAAAGTGCAAATAAAGAGACTGTTCAAAACATAAAGCACCATGGAACGTTTCTCCAGGGAAAATTCATCCGCGAAATAACGGATTTACAGACACAATAAAGTCAGATGGATGTACTTAAATAAAAATAAACAGGACATTCGTTGGAAAGCGGAAGTAAAACAGATGACAACCACGAGTCATGACGAAAGTCGAGATGGCTCAGTGAAATAAATCGAATTGTAATGTAATTGCAATGTTAAGATAATGAATTAGTTATTTGTTTGGAAATACTTCCAAAAACTTCACAGAATAGAGAGATATTTTAATTTCACACTCGTTCCTAAAACAAGCAGGGCGCAGATACATTTTCATGTCATAAAAATCCTTGGCGATACTTTATTATAATTACATTCATGTGCGTCACTATGATCTTATTGTTAGGGGAAAAAAGTTGTACTAACGATGCAAAAAATGAAACTCAGGAAATGAAAAACAAATCCGAGAATTTCTTTCCTAAACAATACGTATTCCTGTAAATGTTTGTATTGAAGTCATTAGCTAATTAGTGTTTGACAAATGCAGGCATAAACTTCCCAAAACCTATTTGGGAATTGAAGCACATTTAATAATATTTTTCTATCCTCTTACTCTCCTTACTTCTCCTTGGAACACGCTGCATTCACCATATTTCCAAGAATCAAGACTGTCTATACATATGTATAATTATATATGCAACTAATTACTTACAATCCGATGATGAAAAATCTAAAGAATAAGGAAACATTCAGGGGGGCATTTCATTTAAGTAATAAGACAATGAAAAAGTTCTCTTTATTTTTTGTTTTTTTTGGAACATACTTAATTTAATTATGTGGATTTGTATCCCTATTCTGAATGGGTGGGGGGGGGAGGTGGTTGAAGGAAGTAACTTGTTTGTGAAGTCACGGAATGAAGGGGAAACGATTTTGAACAGCAACGATATAACTGACCAACAAGAATCTAGAATAACAAAGCAAGGACTTTTGTGGGCTGGAGTAGAGTAACATAAATCTCTCAAGCTCAGAGTTCCTCCTCTTCGTGCTTACCCTCTGCTACTAAGCAAGTACGATTCCCAATGCTTCTAATGCCACTACTAGACTCTTTCTACTTCTGCTTCGATTCCACCTTCCATTCTTGCCACTTCCAAGAACCTCTGAGAGGACGAAAAAAAATCGTTTAGGTAGAGAAAGGGAAATTAAGACAGCGAGGGAGAAGGTTAAGAGGAAAGGAAAGAGTTATCTGTCTCCACGAGTGTCTGTGTGTAGGTGTATGGGGCGAGTGTCCTAAAAAGAATTTTTCAATTTAGACAACACTAAGCTTCCTCCTTCCCTTTTTTCATTGCCTCCTCTTCTCCTCTTCTCCTCTCCCTTCACTTCTCTTTCATTTCCTCTCCCAGCCAATTTATATTAAGAGGAAAAAACAAAGGACGCTCCCCAACGTGTGTTGTTCTCCATCCTCACGAAGGCCTTCTTATAAGTGGAGAAAAGTCCGGAGGAAAGGAGATTGCTCAAAAGGGGACGGGCCATAGAGTCATCCTCGTTGTGTATGAAAATAATTGCTTCAATCCCCGTTGTATTAGAACCCATCGTGGTGTTCACTTTTTTTTGCTACTGCTATTTTAATAAGGCCATGCTATTCGGTTTTGCTGCAATAAAGACCTGTACTTAAATTGACCTTTTGTCGCGCAAATCTTAATTAGAATAAGAATGTAGGGATTGCATTTTATTTTTCTCCTCTCTCTCTCTCTCTTTTTCTTCGAAATTTAATTTAAAAGAGGTCTCCAGAGATGAAAAAACCAGGAACGAAAGAACGCATACTGTGAGAGGAGGAAAAAGTTTTGTCGATGGGGAGCGTGCATATAAAGAAAAAACTCTGAAGCCTTTATTTACAGGGTCCAAAAAGACCCAGGACCCACTATGCACTTTTACATCAGGGTACACTTTCTTTGCGGAGAAAAGGCGAGGATAAAAAAAAAATTAATTGCGTTATACTTGTCGAGCTTGACTTAAAAAGTTTTTTTTTTCCACAAGAGAATCTTCTTTGGATGAAAGAGAGAAGCCCAAAAGTTGTGGAGGGAGAGTAAAGGAAATTTTTTAATCCTGAATTTAGAAACAGGATACTCTATGGGGCCTGTATTCAAGAGAGTCACTGTCAAGAAAAACACTTTTTCATGGTAATACTTGCCACAAAATGAAAGCAGTCGTTTGATCCTTTGGTTAATCTTTGCGAAGGGGAAGGAGAAGACTTTTTGAAAGTGTTTCTTTGTATATTTGGTAAAAGTCAATGGTTTGTTATAAAAGGTGCTTTCACCCAGTTTTTCTCCGGTTTTGATCCATTTAATTAGTTTTAGGTTTTTGATGCATAGAATGCTATCTATTTAATTCCTGAAGCAACATTTCACTTCTTGTTAAAGAAAATTATATTGGAAATGAAAAGTGAGCTTCAAAAAATGTTTTACATTTTGTTCACCTCTCCCCGAATAAAGTTTCTTTTTTCCACCAAAAACGAAGTTGGTAAATCTCAAGATTATATCAAAACTTCCCATTCCCCAAGCCGAGCGAAGGAGAGAAGCTGGAGAAAGTAGAGAACCTTCAAATCTCTTTTTCCTCGGTGTCAAATACATCAATTCAGACATTCCGTCATCACCGCGAATAAATAGAAGAAGGGCAAAAGATATGAGAGAGAGCGTTTGAAGAGAAATATGGGAAGGTGACTTTTGAAAATTTCTTTCAAGTTTTAAATAATTATTACACTCCCACCGCAATTCTAGAAGACGAAAGAAAAGTTTGTTCTGCCAGTCAAACTTGGCAATAACCCGGGAGAGCGTGAGGAATTATTATTACGCCCCGCACACTTCCTCGCTCCGTCTCATCTGTAACTACCTCTTCACTCCCTTTAACTTTTCTCTCCATCTCCTCCAACACTAGTTCTTTGTGACTTGTGTGTGATAATCATCATCCTTCTCCTCCTCCACCTCATCGTCATCACAATTTCTCGGAAAATCTATGACTACCCACCCTTTGGTAAAAAAAAAACTGTTTAAACCACCTTCGCTTCCTTCACTGCAGTGAAAGCAAAAGGGGATGGCGAGAAAAGAGAAAATATTATCTTTTCATTTCTCTGCATACTTTTTGAGGATGAGACAAGGGAAGGAGAAATACTTTTCATGGCTGGAGACACGGTTAATAGTATTAAAGTCAAGAAATATTCTTCGCCTTTCATTCTCTACTGAAGAAACTTACAGATGAGTGACAACGGGGAAAGCAGTTGGTTAGTGGAAGGGTAGGTATGTTTGAATACATGTCAGTCCCTCAGGGTTTTCTGTATAAAAAAATATGTACAAGAAGGCAGGAAAAAGGATCAATAATATGGAGGAGGATGAGTGGGAAGAAAAACAACGTATGAGTGTACTCCACAGTGAAATTTGGGGGCGGAGGATGTAGTACAAATATACATGTGTACGTGTGTGTGTATGTATATACACAACTTTCTGTATGTCGTGCATCTTATATGTTTACACTAAAGACGTATTGACAGCGTTTTGGCTCATTTGCCTCATATACCCAGGATCCCTGATTCCTTCTATAAATCCAATGCTGTATGTACGTACATTCCTCGATATTTATTACTACAAGCTTATTGTGTATTTACGATTGGATCATTTGTCCATCAATTTTTTTTCTTAAGAGCAGGATGATTGTCCTGAGAAGGAAGGGCTGAGTAATAAGCCCGCTTAATGCATTTATTGTGTCAAACCGGATGACACAACTACTTTACTCCATTACGGAAGAAAATGTCCTCCAGGAAGAAAATACGAAATACACGCAGACACACCAGGTACCTCCTATCTATGTACATTACTTTGTGTGCCTCCCTTTTTCTGTCTTTTCATATTTTCTTTCGCAATATGTGTCACTTGGGATGATATTCTCCGTCGTTCCATCTTCTTCCTTCGTATCTCCGAGATAGAGTCGGGTGAAGAGATTCAAAAGGGGATGAGACAAGGGAGGAAGGAATGGGGTCAGGACATCAAATAAATAATTTCCCACAAGACGCAAAACTCAGGAATCAACCAGGTGGGAAATACCTAAGCACATCAAAATTTACAGACCACAAACTTTCCAACTAACTTTTTTTGGCAGTGAAATAATTATGCCCGTTTCTGACCTTTATAATCTACACTAGTTTCTAATTTAAACTGCAAACACTTGAGGGTTTTGCCAAAATAGCATTTGAATAGTCTGGCAAAGATAAATGTTTTTGTAAGCACTTGCGGAGCATAAGTTATTAATTTTAGCAATTATTTCATCGGCTAATTTTGTTATATAATATTAAAACTGATAATATCCTAATATTAATCATACCATATCAAAACGGAAGGGTAATAATGAAATATCTAATTATATCTATGCATATTTATCTATCTATCAATCATGAAATATGTATCTATTAAGCTCTGGCTTCCACGTATGTATAAGAGATTTACTTGTATACTATCTTTGACATTCCATCGTCTTGCAATGAAAGAAAAATGGCGTTACTTGAGTATAATCGATGCAATTCTTTAGTGCCGGAAACTAATCTGCTTCTACTCAAGCTTTAAATTATTTTCCTAAGTAAGCTTAACTGATTTTGTGATTGTCTGTAATTAAATCACAAGGTGTCGAAGAAACCGAGAAATGGAAAAAAATGGATGCGGTAAGCATAAACCGAGCCAAAGGATTCTGTGCATGAGTTTCTGAACTCCGAAGCCATTAGTGGGAAGAAGAACATTACATTGGAAAGCGCTGAGTTGGAGTAAAACAGGTGAGACGGAGGGGCGGGGGAGAGTGAGTGTAATCTAAATTTAATATTCTCCCACTGCCGCTCTTACAACTGCCACCAGCTTCAGCATCACCTTTCACAGTCGTATGCACACCTATTACAAAAGATATAGATAAAATATCCATCGAAGCACAAAAAAACGTATAAAGTACTCATTTCTACTCCCCGACTTCCATAAACCCGGCTCGCTGGTAGGGAAGATGGCCATGTGTATACATACGTACGTGCGGTAATAATCAAATGGCAAAGACGACGAAACGGCAATATCTTTGGAATGCTCCTGGCAGGAAAGATTGCCTAATGTGAGAGCTCTTCAAGGTGGAGGACGGGGAAGATGAAGAATCTCGTTAATGTCTCTGACTTGACTTGAATAGGAAAATGCCAGAGAGGGGACGGGGGACTTTAGAGTCTGCAATGCCCTGTATTTGTTTGTGTGCACATGTGCGTACCTATACAGATATATAGATAGCTATGTGTGTGAGAGAAGACAATTGGAAAGGAATTATCAATCAAGACACTAATGGAAATTGAAAATGAACTCACCGAGGAATGGAGAACACCAGCATTATTATTATTATTATCATTATACTATTGCAGTCATACGGATGGAGCACATGGAGAAAGCACAAAAGCCAGTCATCGTCCTGAAATTGAGGGTAGCGTGAAGAGTTTGAAAGACTTTCTCTCTCTCTCTCTCTCTCTCTCTCTCTTTCAATCCTCTAACCAAGTACGATACCTCAATACAGTGGAGCGGAGGAGAAAGCGCCCGATGAACAACAAGAGAAGGAGAAAGCCGAAGAAAAACAAAGGAGAGCCAAGCACCAGTAAGGAGCAATGGAGGTAGAGGGATGAGAAAGTGGCACGAAGCGAATGATGGATGAAGAGGGAAAAAACTCACCCAATTTTTTTTTCTCCGATGAGTAAGCTACCATTCTTATGTTTCCCTACCTGGGATTCGCAAGTGACAGAACTCTGCCGTCTAAAGGTCCTAAAATACGAGCATAAAGGATTCCTCGAGAAATCCAGCCTCTCTCCCTTTTCTTTCCTCACCGTCTCCGTCACCTTCTCTCACTTGCTTTCCTTCCTTCAACCATTTTTTATGCTCTGTTAGATTCTCCTTTTCCTTCTCTTGGATCATCTTTTTCCATCGTCTCTTCTATGGAGTTTCCATTCTGTTTGTTTTACCTTCAAACCATTGTTATCCGTCTTTTCTTTTTCCTCCTTTCTACCTGTCCTTCCATTGTGCTTCCTTGTCAATAAAACCTGCTGTAGAAAGCCGATGTTCTCCATTTTTGATCAAAGAAGTAATTATTCCAAGCCCCACTTTTACCTCTTTGATGGGAACATTATAATTCCAAAACATTTTTATTCATGAAAAAACTAATGCCTCACACCATTAGTCGAAGGGCTTACAGAAGTCAAGGGGAAAGGAGGGCGGCAAGATTTTGCCCTGGAAATATTATAATGTCCGGGAGACTAAAGAAGTCATTGACACTGACACACATCAGGTACAATCTTTCGTTTGGGGATAAATCTTGGAGGGATATTTTATGTTTAAGGAGATTTCTCTATTTAAACATTTATTTCTCTATTTTCTTAACCTAGCATTAAGTTGAAATTTGTCAAACTGCAGTGCGCCTATCGTTTACTCGTAGTTCTTATACGTACATACAAAAACATTTCAAAATGAGATAGATGAAGCATTTATGGTGCACCAAAGGATCGGAAATGACTCACCAGTCCAATTTCTTTATTTGGGGATAGTGCGAAAGATGTTGGGCCTCTTGAAAGATTCTTCTTCCTAAAAAAAAGAAGGTCAGCAACTTTAGAAACTTTGATTTAGGCATCTTCTTTATACCTATAATCTATATGTTATATATCTGAGGTAAAAGCATTTCTTCCCCCTTCGGGGCGGACAAAGCAAGAAAGGCAGATTCAGATAACAATGTAAACCGTAATATGCATAGAGTTGCAAAGGCTGAGAATGAAAATGTGGTCTTCCTGTAGCAACAGTCAAGTAACACAATGTCTAGAAAGGCTTGTGGAAGGGGAAAAAATAAATTGTAACACATTTCCAAAAGCAAAAATTCTTCCGCTTCCGTCAAGCTTGGGCAGAGCGAAGGGATCCATATTCCTCCGCCCAAAGTGGCGTGACTGCCTTGAAGCACGTGCAGGGCGATGCATAGGCAGGGGGAAGGACAACGAAGAGAAAATGTTCCCATGGAACCGCAAGGGAATGTTTGGCATATAATTTAAAATCAAAACACTTTTTATTATACAAAGTTATAAGTGCATACATGAATTCTAATGCGTATTTCCCATGCCCACAGCTAGCTGTTGCACATATAAAATACAAAAAACACCCACAGACTGAGAAGAACCCAGCTGTATTTCGCTATCTGCTATGTGCGGTTTTGTTCCTAAAAATAGACTCCAGTGCGGAATTTTCTCAGCTTTCCCTGTTCTCGTCATGCACACATTGTGTCGGGGGTGGCGGTTCTTTCCGTCGGTTCATTGGAGGAGAGAGATGATGAAGGGATGAGGGAGGCATGGAATTGGAATAAATGAGGAAGAAAATGAAGGAAAGGCTCTGCTGGTTTTTGCGGGATGGGTTGAGGTAAACAAAAGAGAGACGAGTAATGCAAATGGGAAAAATTGGGAAAGGAATGGCAAGGATAAGCTGGGCAGACATGTACAGTGGGAGAAAGTGTAGAAACTATAGCTCTTGTTAAAAGCAATGTACATATAGGTACAGAAAAAACAGCTTTACTGTGGTGAGGAGAAAGCAGGAACGCAGAAAATGAACTGTTGTTTGACCGTAAAAAGGTAGAGTCCATATAAAAAGTAGACGATAAGGGTTAGACGAAGATTAAGTGGGAAAAAACTATGAAGACGTATTGATTGTGGGAAAATCTAGGGGCTGCCGGAATGACCTAATTACAAACTCATTGTGCAATATTTCACCATCAAAGAAAACATATCAAGCGCCCCTCTACCCACTACAAGTCTTTCCATTAATCCACAAAAGGACAAACCAACAAGAAAAGTAATGGTATAGGGAGCTATGTACAGCTTCTTGCATCCCCCAAATATCAAAGCAACCGTAAGAGATCGCAACATATGAAGTTGTAATTGTACCGGAAATGCAAAAAATCTAGACAGAGAAAGGCCGGAAGTGGAACAGTCATGAGATATGAAAGAGATAGCATTGCCAAAGACAAGACGTAGGCGTAAATGTCAGCGTGAGTACCTATACTACTGATGTCCCAAAGGATCAAAAGAAAGTGAATATATCTTAAGAGGGAAAGTGGTTGGTGCATGTACTTATCGTAGGTGAAGTACCTAAGAGAAGCTCGTCATTGTTTGCATTTACGCAGAACGGAGATAATAATTATTTGTATTAAGGCTCACTGTATATGGTCAGATTTTGTACTTCCCCCAATAACCCTTCTAATACTACCGATCTTTGCTTTGCTCACCCAGAAAATCTACTTCTCCCTGTTCAAATACGATAGATAAGACAAGTTTTGAGAAAAATATGACGAAAATAGGATAGAATTACAAGGAAGAAATTGTCACCACAGATGCAAACATCATCGCGGGAAAATATCAAATCCCATACAAAACATGATACCACTAGTTTCCGGTTTCAGTGACATCAAAAACAACAAGAGAGGAAATATTACCATAACTTTGTTTTTGTTTTTTCACCCCTTCACCTCTGCACCCATCTCAGTGCAAGGATTCAGTATACTTTGATGGGAAAGAAAGACAATGCATCTTAAAATAGACACCACTGAAAGTCCATCCGTACAAACAAAAAGAAAAGTTGAACAATATTTTCCCTCCTCCTTCCCATCATTTCGTTTTTTTTTTGGAGTTCGTTAGTAGGTAGAACAATACGGAATGGGTTTTAACAAAACTAATAATAAGATTTTGCCCTCAGCCACTAAAAGAGAAGGAGAAAAGAGAAAAAAAGCTTTACAATTCCTTACATTTCTCCTTCTCCAGTTTGCTTTTCTACTCTTTGACAAATAAAAAAAATTCAATTTGTTCAACTCTTTAAACAAGTTTTGCTCACAAACACCCAAAGTTGTTTTTTTGTGAGCCAAGACGTGTCTATTTTCTCTCTTTGTTTCAGTTGAAAGAAGGTAGTTCTGGAGAACGAATATACACAAAATAATACGCCTATGCCTAGTGTGCTCAAAAACAGAACTGAAACCTGTAGATTGGATCGAGAAAGAGATAAAAAAGAAGAAGAAAAGCCATTGGACAAACAGGGTACAGCCGGGGCAGTCTACCCACAAAAACTTTCCCTTCCTTGCTTAGAGCATACATATAGCCAATGTGTGTATCCCTACATTTTTTAGACTTGTTCAGCTGTTCCTTCTCCTATTTGATGCAAACTTATTCCCTTATTACTTCCTCTTCTGCCCCTACTCTTCCATATATTTTCTCGTTAACTGAATGCGGTATGCTGTCCTTCAGTATTCGAGCTTGCGGGGGAATTTCATACACAACCCACTGCCCGACTTCTCACACTTTCACTAGAGGAAAAACTAAAGGGCTGATGTTGCAATCAACAGAGAGATGAAGAAAGGCAAAAACAGGAAACGGGGAAAGTACAATAAATAAAAATACGACGAGAAAGGCAACTATTCCCGGAGAAAAAATATACAATAAATGTACTATAGAAAAAGCAATTATCGGTCAACTGACAGAAAACTGAATTAGCCAATTCACCTGGAACTGCTAAGATACAGGAAAAAAGAGAGAAAGCTGAAAATTTGAGGAGCCCCTCTACCAAAAATGAGAAGTGTGTAGACGGAAAAAGGGTAGTGCGGAAGTAAGAGACTCAAAAAACTGGTGCCTTCTTGAAAATGAAGAACTGACTAAACCGAACAAACAGAAAATAATAGGAAGTAGCACCACGAGTAGATAGAAAGTCAACTTGGTAAAAGAAATCATAAAACAAATATAGAGAAGTGTTTTCGGAACAGGAGGCAAGTTTCAATTTCTGAAAGCGAGAGAAAAAAGGATGAGAACTGCACAAAGAGAAGGAGCGTCAGTGAGAGAAATGCATTTATAGAGGGAAGAATGGTAGAGGAGGGAACAATGATGAAAAAGATCCTTGAATTGCTTCAAGAGGAAATCGAATGAGGGAGAAAGTCATGAATGAGAAGCACAACACACATGCCGCTCTCCTCTTGCCTCTGACTTTCTGTCTTCTTCTTGCTGTCCCTCCATTTACTTCTCCACTTGAGGAGAATCCACAGATGATGATGCGTACACGTATATTTCTCCTTCCCTACAAACTCATCAGTCAGTTCACAATGTAGGAGTAAATGGGAAAACTCCTTCCTTTTCTCGGCCTCTTTCTCTCTCTCCCTATCTTACTAATCTTGTGTAATGCGAAGACCCGTGTTTTCTCCTCCTTCTCCTGGTTCTCCCGAGGAGGAGAGGGAGAAGGAGTTCTCTTCAAGTTATTCAGGACTTTAGCAATAAATTTATTCAGGAGAATCTGCACACGTACAAACAAACACGGAGTTTTTCTTCATCCTTTCTATTTCCCTCTTGTTCAATTTCTCCTTCCTTTATGCTCCTTTTCACCCTTTCCTTCTCGTCTTTTTCACTCTCTCACAATGCTTTCTCAAAGGAGATTTTTTCCCTCACTTTTTTCTATTTAGCATCATTTCTCTTGGACTTCCTTTCACATTGGCGTTTTATGGCCCGTATACCTTTACACATTGAATTGAATTCATGTTTTCTCATACTGTTTACTCGTACTCCTTCTCATAACTGCTTTCTCCCTTTTTTCAAGGTTGTAGCTGTTTTTGTGAGAAGTGTGCGTTGATATCACTATGATTTTATTTGTTTTGAACTACATTAGTTGCATCAACAGAGCCAAGTTTTGCTCTCTTGACACTTCTCGCGTTTTGTGTACAAATCTTACTCCTAATATGAGGGAAGCAAGCGCAAACGTTTTTCTGGATTCAAGGTTTCAGGTTCGAAGGTTCATGATCGTGTTTTTAAGATGTTTGTAACATATTTGACCTCTCAGTTTTAATATGATCAGAGTATACGGGTATTTTTGTTTTTTTCAACGGAAAATTCTAGCGGATTTTTTGATGTTTCTGAAAAGTGAGGGATTCGACAGGGGACGCAGAAACCATTTTTGCTTTGATCTACCTCTAAAAGGCACACAGCAAGTCCCCAATTTCCTTCCATATTTCCCGGCACCATCCACAATTTCCTCTTCCCGCTTCCTTTGATGTATGCACATGGTTGATTTATACGATTTCCCCACTTTCAACCTCAGCCATTATCCAGCTCCTCTCTTCATTGTCCTAAATGGAATCCGCCCAAAATGTATGAAAGTGCGTCTACATGCATAGCTATTCAATCGGAGAAAGAGCAAAAGACAATCTCTTTACAAGTAAATACATACATGCGAGAAACCTATTTGAACTCGCGTGGTAAAAAGCAGCCGCAATAACCAGACCTCCTCCCACCCACGCCAAAAGTTACTGAAAGAGTGAATACGAAGCAAAATTATTTGTATATACCCACGGCTACAAAATATATTCTACCAAAAAGTATTGACACAACTCTTCCCTCTGGTCTTTGCGTCTAGACATTAGAGAGTGTATGAAAGGCACAGACATGTTGGTCCTCTGCTTTTATCCTTGGTGTTTCTTTTCACCGTGGTTGCTCTTTTCCAAAGTCCACACCAATTATCTATTTTGATGGGAAAAGTAAGAGTAAACATGTATTGTGCCTAAAAAACTTCTGTTGAGAGGGGAATTCTATCAAGGTTAGATGCTAGTCACACGGCTGGCTATGATGTAGATACGTATTTGATATATGTAAAGTTCAGAGAGGAAAACCAAGAAAAGCAAAAATCTCGAGATTTTGGAGGAAACGTGAAAGGGAAGAGAGGGAAGAGCGTTTAAAACATACAAGCAAAAGAAACGAAATGTGGAAAAAAGACGTTCAAGCAGATACTATGGGAGTTCATTTCGTCCCTCTACACTACGCACATATTACTTACAACAAACAGTACTCCCAGTAACGAAGTCTCCCAACATTTTTCTCCAAACGAAAAGCGAAAAAAACCTGTGGTAGCAGATTTTGTGTGCGGTTAAAAAATACATTTCTCTACCCTCTCACTTATTAACGAAGAAATGCCGTAGAGAAGCAAAGTTCTAGTTTTTTTCCTTCTTTTATATTTTTCTTATATAATGAAAAATGTCTGAAGTAAGTGTAGTAAATTTCTTGAGTTGATTTTTTCGTCTTATTCTCATCCTCCTCCATTCATTTTTTAGGGAGCGGAGGGAGAGGAGAGAGAGAGAAAGAGTGCATGAAGTACATACAGTATTTAGAGCCGTGACCTTTTGAGATGGGCAATTTAAAATTGAGCAAGTGCACCTCTGGTGAAAATAAAAGAGGACGCAGTAAAAAGAAAGACAAAAGGAAAGGAAATGGAAGGAGGAACTTTGGGATCTTCCCATGTACACGTATAACGAGAGGCGTTAAGTAAAAGGTGAAAAAATCCTGTTTCTTTGCCCCTCTGTTCAATTTTCTCATACACACTTCCTTATTATTACAGGAGAGGCTAGGGAAGCCTTTTTTGGGTTGTGGGAGAACATCTACATTTAACCTCCTTTTTCTTCCTTCCATCCCAGATAATATTCTCTCCCTCAAGTATTTACTGCTGCTTCTTACACCACAAGAGTATACTATTACAACTTTTTCCCTCCTGCAAAATAAGCAGAGGAAAGAAGGGGGAAACTCAAAAGGATAAAAGGAAGCACCAGCTCTATCAAATGGATGAAAAGGTCCCAATGGTATAAATCAAGACCAAAGGCTACACTCTCCTGCCTTCCCTTCTTCCCATGTCCCACTCGGTTTTTTTACGTTTAGGAACGTGACCGCACGCATACATACATACGATGTACACCAGCGAGTAATTTCAACCAAGTCTCGACCATAGCCACGGCTTTTTGGCTAAAATGAGAAAATACAGAAAGCTCCAATGCTTTCTTTTCTTGAACATCGAGGGCCTCCCGGCCTAAGAGAGTGGCGGGCTCAAGAGTAATGTTTATGATATTTTTTGGAGGTTGAACATGTAATACTGAACACATATAAGCAGATATTCCCGTTGTAACTTCTTATTTTCTTGCCTTGTGACTTCTTATAGTTCTTCGGGGGGGGGGGGTTTGTGTGAAAGATTTACTATTTTTGGGGGTAACGGGAATTTATTTAAATGTGGGCTGGGATGGAGTGGTGGGAAGCCTTGTTTTAAGCTCCTTTTTTCTGAAACATATATGTATGTAATCCACATGTGTTGGAATGTCAGTGAGAAGGATCTACAAGAAGGGAAAGTAGGAGAAAAAAATAGGATACCGAAATGAGACAAAGGTATCAGGAGACCAAAGGAAAAACCAAGAAGGAGTAACGAGAAAAGGAACTTTATTATATAGAAACGGAAGAGAGAAAGGCAAGCAAATACGGTACAAACAACAAGACTAGACAGAAATAAGACATAACCAGTGCAGAGAAAAAGAACGAGAAAGTAAGGGCAGGGGAAAAGAGGCATGAAAGCAAAGCAGAAAAGGAGAAAACAGAAAAGAAAAACACGGAAGAAACAAGAAATAAAACCGATATTTAAGCGCAAATGTCAGGGAGAAAGCTAAAAGGAAAAGACATAATTCTAGGTCACAGGCGTGCCTGTAGATATTTTCAAAGGAGGAAATGGCTTTGAAGAAGTGAAGCAAAAGTAAGTGCTATTATGTGGTTAGTTCCCAACCATATTTCCCTCTTTTCCCCCTGCTTCTTCTCCACATTGAAAGAGATTTTGAAGAAAAAACAGAACCCTGCCATTTAAATTACGTTGAGAGGAACTCGAAACTAAGGGCAAACCATGTAATTGTTGCAATTACTGTCACCCCAAATTCTACCATTTCCCCGAGTATATGTATTTCCTTCCGTCCTCCTCCTTCCCATGAAGATTATTTTCGGAGAACCGCATACGTTTGGAGCCGGAATAACTGTCCTGCCTAACTTCCTTCCCACTTCCATTTTCCATTTCCCTTCCCACTCCTTCCCGAAACCTTGGGAACGCTCCATTTGCAGATATATACATACGTATGTGCGCCCCAATGCTTAAATAGTGATTACAGAGAAATTTAGTCACCTTAGCCTACCTATATACTTCTAGGGACCTGGTTTATTTTTACGCCCCCTAAGTCTAATTGTGAATAGCCTGCTTCATAGAGTATGAGAAGCGTCTTTTTTCCTCAAAGACACTTTTCCATTGTCTGATTTTAATGAAACGTGGAGGAGGCAATATTTCAACTGTTAACATGATTTGTTGCAGTGTGAAAAATATCATCCTTTCTAAAAGGATTTTGTGTCTGCATAGGGATATAGAGTGTATCTTTCTGTAAATATAGCTTAAATGTAGATACTTTTGGAGATACAGACAAACAGAGGACATTCTTTTCATTTTTACCAGCTTCTGCTCCTCTATTTGTATTCCTCTCATGCATACTACGATTATGATGTCACAAAAATTGGGATACACTCCATTTTTTGCTCCCCTCGCTGCTACACGTGGTGGGTGGAAGACGGGAAGGTGCACACACAAGAATTGAAGGAAATTGTTCGTATTTTTTCCATGAATACAAAAAAAAGCTTCCTCCATGAAAATAGTGCAGGATGTGCGGACGTCGAGGCAGTGGTACGAAAAAAAATATGCCAGCACATGCACAAGGCCATAAATTCACAAGTGTGAGACTTTGGAACCTCTTCACAATAGCTGGGAGGGTGCATTGATCGAGAAGGAGAAATCAGGAAGAGAACACCAAATGGTGAATGAAGGAGACACGCTGGAGGACAGGAACAGAAAAGAGCAAAATTATCACAAAAGAAATAAAAGGGAAGGAATAATGAGGCAAAGCAGGTACAAGCAAAATGAAAAGGAGGAAAGCAGGAACATTCTGACGAACAACTAAAATAATGAGGCAAATAATCCACAAAAAGGGACAGAGGAAAGGAGATAAAAAGTAAAAAAAAGCCGGAAAACAGATCACTTTTCTTTTTCTACATCTCTGTGTACTGTTAGGAGTTTCCCAAAGAAACTCTGTAGAGGAGAAAGGAACCAAGGCAATGTTTATTTTTCCCTGTTGTGCTCCTAACATTTAGCCATGCAACTATCCCTTACTCCACTCTTGTGCAACCGCCTTACATATCCCATTTGTGTGGATTACGAGGGAGATACGTTATCCTTGTCTCTCTTCCCTCAATTTCCACGTTCCATCCTTTCGAAATCCAAGTGTGCCTGCGATTTCTTTCTTGCTCTCTCTCTTGCCGTTTCTCCCTTAAACCCACACATGCTGCTCCTACTCTTCTATTCATATATTCTCTCATGGCCATTTATATCCCCATGAAAAAATTATGATGATGCTATCTTTCACGGCTGTAGGAGAAAAAATCTTGTTTCTCATTTCTCCTCCCCCTCCTGTGTTCTCCTGTTAATCCAGGGTATCCATGTGTTTTCTGGGACTTGTGCAACCGCGAGGAGTCAGCAACATAGATAGCTGTATACACAAGAAAATCAAAAGGGAAACAGTGGGGAAAAGGGAAGAAAAATTAAAAGCGTTTACCATCACTGGGACATGTTCGTAGGGATTTTTCACATGTGTGCACTTAGCCTGAATGTGCGCAAATAAATAATACAAACTGTCACACTCACCAGATCGACTTTACTCAAGGGGGATTTTTACTCAGCACCAAAATGCCCATCTTTCTCTTAGACAAATATTCACCCTTGTATCCAAACATGAGCTGTCTCTGAATTCACACGTAAAAGTATCTACAGAAAAGGCAATGTGATAGA
The DNA here is from genome assembly GCA_034698585.1 of Disparrhopalites patrizii. Taxonomy (NCBI): domain Eukaryota; kingdom Metazoa; phylum Arthropoda; class Collembola; order Symphypleona; family Sminthuridae; genus Disparrhopalites; species Disparrhopalites patrizii. The sequence continues at coordinate 27,983 of JAQGBT010000246.1, forward strand.
CCGATCTGGGGAAAAGGCTTCCACCAGCGAGAAGCATATTTTATTATTATTGCCCATAGGGATCACATCCAAGGTAGAAGAGTACATCAGCATGCTTCCATTGTTACTCTAAACGACAGAGAACCCGAGACAAGAATACATGAAGGCCATGCTAAGGAGACACGTCACAATAGAAGCAAAATTGTAGTCTGGGAAATATCAAACCAGCTGTGTCAGTTACCGTTGATTGATAACCAAGTGGCATGGTCATTACGAGCAAGTATACCATGTCACCGACGAGACTCCTAAATAATAAAGTAGGAGAGACGTCCTTGTGAACGATTACAATTCGAATAATTCAGTTTGTAAACGGGTTTTCCTGGGAGAAATCAATGATTGTGAGTAAAAAAAAATTGACTGCCGACCCGAAAAAACGAAAAGTTTAATGTGAATTGTCTGAATGGAATTTACTGACAGTATGTCTCAAAGAAAATCTGACTGGAAGACAGAAACACGGAGTCCGAAAAAGATTAGAGGAAAGTACGGTCCAGTTTACACTTCAAAAGAAATAAGGGGGGGAATAAGAAAGGATTGAGTTCAAAAGCCTAAAAACACACATGCCGTGAGTCAAAGACAAAAAATGTGCGAGTAGACCTTGTAATAACATTAGAGGTAGAAAAACATTGTACTGCTAAAGTTATAAGAGGTAGGTTTAGACGAGTACAGATAGAAAGTGCTAGCAAGAGACAGATCACGGGGAGACGAGAAAGTCAAGAAGAAGCACCGTAGGAGTAAAAGTGAGAGCTGGAAATTGGAAGACTATAGGCTAAATTATTATAAGACTAAACAGAGAAAGTTGAGAGAGGTTGTAAAGTAAAGAAAGACGGGGCGGGAGAAAAGAAGAGACGGAGAAAATGAGGATGAGGAGAGAGAAAAGTAGGCTAGAAGAAAAAGGGAAAACATTCTCCTCCCAACCATTATGACTGATCCCCCATGAATCTTTTACCTCAAACCTTACATGTGTTCCTTTTTCCACGGCATTTCCAAACATTGGACGACTACCTAGTATATTCCTCCGGTCTTTCCCACTTCTTGCAGTACGTGGAATTTTATTTTTGAAAATGAATATTTTCCGTATCACCCACATACATGTACGACTCACTTAAAATATGCATTTGCTCTTTCCTCTCCTGCAAATGACGTACATTTCCAGACTTCAACGGAGAATTTATTGTGAGTGTCCCTTGCCAAAAGCTGCGTAAATACCACACTGACACTCGTTCCTTTGCTGGCGGATGAAAAGGAATGTAGGTATATATTTTAATAATGGTAATAACAGTAATAATAATAATCTACCAGACATCCTCCTTGAAAGTGTACTTTTTCATTCAGATTTTATACAGGGTTTCTTTTATATTTTCGGGACTCGGGGGAAAACTCCAACGGGAAAGTAGTTGAGGCAAGCAGGGATGCTTGTAAACACACATGAGTAGGAGGAGCACGTAAGAAAAATGTCCCTGAGTAGTTGTCCGTGGAAACTAGACGTATTCATATGAACTCTTAGCCATATTGGACTCACTCTTTCTCCGGTCCCTCTCTCTTTGTCCGTGTGTAAAGATAGTGACAAGAAGATGGACAGAAGGAGACACGTACCATTAAGGAATGAAAGACAGTTCAGACCTACCCACCTTCAAAAAAGACGTTGGAGTGGAACGGACATATTAGGAAGGAAATGGGCAGGAGTGGAAAATGCAAGCCGGTAAAGAGTAGAGGAAGCGAGCTCTTCAATTTGTCATAAGAGCTCCTTCTTTTTATTTCTCGTCCTTTCCCTTCACGTTCTCGGCAAGGTAAATGTAGCGTATAAAAAGTCAAAATTTAGTTGCCGTAATTATATCCCATTACAACATAACTGTAACAATTTGTTTATATTGAAATTATTTGGTTCCTCAGCTCATTTCACAACTGACATATACCGCCCAGGCTCTGAATATGTAACATGCCTTTGGAAAATGTCCCACATATATTCCAACACCTCATTACTTATGCATAGGGAGACAGGTCAATCGTTTTGAGAGTAATGGCTTTGTCTCTCCTAGCGGTCATTACGGTCACGTCATCACCGTAATTGAGGGAGTTGGATCGTGAACGACAATTTGCTCCGCATGACCGAAAATATTGGGATGGGAAGTTGCTCATGCGAAAGTCAATGCAATGATTATTGGTACGTTTTATATAATTATTCTATTTATTTACACACACACAAGCATATTCCATTTATGTTCCTCATGTCGGTGCAGAAGGAGGAATAATTGTGCACGAATCTCAGTACTAATTGCTTGTGTGTGCATAATCCCATGGAATAATTAGATGAACAGTAATCACGCCTCTCCTCTGTGATGAACTTCTAATTGGAGGCATTTTGCTGACATGCATAAAATGAAAATGGAAAACGGCAGACACTCATGTCTCCTCAGCTCTCTGTCTCTGTCTCTCTCTTTCTCCCCCTTTCTATCCCTCGCGGATGCCTTGGCCTTCAAAATTGTCATCGTGTGCTTTGCATGGTGGAATATTAGGCAGACTACTGCAACGGACTGGAGTTGGGAGGAAAAGAAAGTCATCTGGTTGTTTACGTTGGAGGGCACGGCCTCATGAGGAGTTGGGAAATGATGATAATGATGATGTTGATGAGACGACCTCCGTAGGAGTAACGTTAACAGGTAGTGATTAGATCATTAGTGGAGCAGACATCAAGTCAGTTGGTCATTGTATCCTTCCTTTTGTAGACATCATCACTTTATGGCTGTCTCCGTCTCTTTCACTCTATTCCCCCCACTCTGTTCCTCCTCCTCCAGAATCCCGCTCGGTTTCAATGAGGTTTCTCACTTGGAAAAATCATCTCTTTTCGCCTATTTTCTCTTGGTTATATTGCTGTCGCTGCTTTCTCTTTCTCTCTCTCTCTCTCTCTCTCTCTCTCGTTCCTTGTCACATTATGTTCCTCCAGCTCTTATCTTCCTCAAGAGAAGAAATTTATAAGTGGAAATTCCAGAGATTTTCTGGCGGTTTTAAATACAACCACCAAGTAAGGATGGGGCTTTGACACGCCACATCCGTTCCTGTAGTATGTGGTGTAGATATAGGTATGCATAGACGTGCATAGTGCACCAAGCCACATACACAAGCTCATAAATTACTGGCTGGGATGTTAGCGCGCTGCTGACGGATGAGACGTGTCACTTTGTCGAATTTTCTCCTCAAACAACTCCAGGAGAGAAAGCGATGGGGGCTTGTCTTCTTCTCATTTGGGCTCATTCCTCCCTTCCTTTCCCTTTCCCCTGCACAGGCATACAAGGTGCGCTTGGGCCACCGACTGCGTGTTTACTGCTAATGCTGCTGGCCCCCCAACAGTTGTGCAGGGTTCTAGCAGTTATCGGCAATGTCTGGTAGTCACCCTCTTTCTCCTTAGACTCTCATCATTCCCACCACAACATTCCTTCGGGTAGCCTATAGACAGCTCCAAGAAGAATAAAACTTTGTCGGCTCCTCGTGCAGGTTTTTTCGTTCCTGGTCTAGGAGAAGGAGAGTTAGGCGGGATCTAAGTTTTCAGGGGTATTATTATTACTCGAAATTTGTCCGTGGCTGACCTTCATTTCAACGCCTTTGTTTTGTCAAATGAAACATTTTCCTATTCTTTCCTGTCGATTTCACGTTATTTCAGATTTGTTACCTCCAACTCCATCTGAAGTGAATATTAGGGGTAGCACCCTATAATTTTGCTATTTGGCAGTAATTTTGTCCCAATTTTCCCTTAATTTTTGCAATGGCTCCACGATATTTTTCGTGTCTATCATAGGTGTAATTTCAAGGCATATTCGAGATAACCATGGCATAACCTTTATTATGTGCATACGTGTTTTTGCGTACATTCGTTATTTGTTGTCTCCACCCTTATTTTCCTTTACCCTGACCCATCCAATGTCATCGGAACTCCCTTTCGCTCCCTTGCCAAGTTCTAGGGCAAAAGGATTTTTGAAGTTTGTCGTGTAATTTACAATATCAAATATATTATTCCCATCTGGCTAGTTGGGATCTTCCTAGCTACTGACGAGACCTTGGTACTTTTCCAGTGATTGTGAATGCCTAACAACCACTCTGGAATTTAATCCGTTTGAAGTTCCTATACAAGCATGTTTTTACCGCTTTTGCTGGTAGACGTAAAATGACAGGAATAACATGCGTCCCTATTAATTCCTTTTTCTTGTCTTTTATCTTTCCAACGAATAGTAATTTGCTTACCCATAATGACTACATCAACGGCATCATCCCACATCCCAGCTTTTGTCTCTATCTCTCATGTACTCTAATTTCCCTTGAGCGGACTACCCAAAGGAAATTCTTGGGATCTGGTTACACGAGCCCTTGCACTAGGAATGACTCGGTGATCACAGAATTGAGAAGGAGAAGAGAGGACAGAGACAAAAGAAGACCCGAAGGAATTACAGCAAGGGAACATAAACAGGAGGAAGAGAATATGGGTTAAAATTAAGAGGCGAAGGATGAGACGAAGGGAAAGAAGTGAACATTTAAAAAGTCTATAATAATAATGAGAGAGAAGTTGGAGATAAAACGCCGGAACAATGGATAACGACTGAGACAGAGGACACAACAACATTAAAGCATGACCTTGCGAAATTCAGAAGAAGGCAGTTGGGGGAAGCGATAATTTCGTATTAATTTAGCGAACCCTAACCCCACACAAAGTTCTAAGTTCAGTGGCGGCAATCAAGTCGGATTTTCTATTTACTCCTCTTAGGCAGGATTGCCCTTTCGAGCAGGAAATTTCTCCTCTCCCAGCTACCAGGTTCCCATGTCTTTCACCTTTCTCATTACGAAATACGTTCACTTCCGTTATAGGTACTGTACATAATTACATACGTATGCGAGTATATGCTCAGGGAAATGCGTGGAAGGAAAGAGCGGGAAAATGATGGCGCGATAGCATGGTGCTCATTTCCTCTTGATGAACCCCGGTTGATCTATAAAATAACAGTATAATTCTATTCCCCGTAGACTAAAAGTGGAAGATATGAGTGCAATGGTGCTGAGGAAATCCTGAATCAACGTCAAGGACCAGGGATTTACCAGGAACCAGGATGGAGGAGATTTTGGTGGTCAGCTCCAGACACGACACATGCACATACATGTACATATGTATGTATGTACATGCGCAATTATATATGTATGTAGGCTCCGTCTTTTTTTTTCCGTGGTAGCAACGAGGAACAGATAATACACTTAAAAATATACAACGAAATTCCTTGAAACAGAAGCAAATACCTTTGACTTTCATCCTTCCCTTTTTTTACTGCTCAAAAAGGAGTTCACAAAAAAAATCTTTCCTGCTGCTCCCAATACCTGATGAGGGAATACACGATCTGGGTTGGTCTTAACGAGAGCCATGCAGAAGGATGCGTGACGTCTGAGAGTGACAAGGACGGGAAGGGGAAGATATGTCATTAGTAAAGAAAGGCAAGGAGACGGAGTGGGCAGTGAGATATTCGTGGAAGAAGCACGAAAAGTAAAAGTTGGGGGAAATTGCAAGTTACGAGAGTTAGATCCAAAGAAAGAGAAGCTTGAAGATGTTTCTATATGTATTGTAAAAAAGTGACAGATATAATAAAAAATAAATCCTGAACCAGGCTGCGGAGATGCAAAAAGAGAGAGCCAGATAACAGAGAAAGACAGATCGTAAAAAGATTCACACGAGATGAGTCAAAGGAGAGAAAGGGAGACATTCTTGACAAAGTTGGGCAGGATAAATTAATGCGTTCCGTTCCAAGATAGAACTTCAAGATTTGTGAAAAGTGGCTGAATTTAAAATTTTACTGTCAATTTCTTGGAAGAAGATTTTGAGGGTGAAAGACGGGCCCAAAACCAAGAAGGAGGGAGAGAGAGAGAAAGTGAAGCAAGAGAGTGAAAGTAAGATAGTGAAAACGAAGAAAAGAGTAGTTTTTGAGATTATTCCCTAGTTTGCGTCGGGATGATTGTAGTAATTAAGGAGGAAGAAAAAGTCAACTCATTAGAAATTATGAGGAATACAACCTACTTCATTTTGCTGAGCGCGTGAGCCTGAAAGTCGAGAGTAAAGACGAGGGCGGGGAAGAGCTGCAAGATTCAGGAAGAGGAAAACTTCACACTCATTTGCAACACCATCGCAAAAACTTTGGCTTTCTGGTTACTTGACTTCGTCTCTCCTCCCATCTTTTCCCCATGTTATTTCTCTCTGTTTTTCTCTTACATTTTAGCTAATAATGAAGAAATCAGGAGGAAGAGACGGAGCTCTCCCAACTTTCTACGCGGCTCTCCTCCACCCACCAAAAAAAAACAAGCCAAAGGAAGAAGAATAAAACCATTTGGGCCAGTGAGTTGCTTGCTCACAAATGTTCATACTCTTCCCTACTCCTCTCTTTCTGTGGCTCTTCCACTCCTATATATGCATGTGTGCATGCATATTTGGTTGCATTTTGATTATCATTGTTATTACGAAAACTACCAAAGGACATTGCTCATATTCTTATTCTGCTGACATATAATTTACATCCTCTCATCTTCTGATTTTAATTTTAGTCACTGTCTTCAATCCCCGTCCACACACTTGTGTGACTCCGGGAGTGTGTGTACCTCTACGGATAAGAGAAGGGGAGGAGGCACATTTTTAATTGGAAATTCAGTCACTGCCTTCGAGCAGAGCTTTCTACCATGTTTCTTCTTCCCGGTATTTTCGCTTTTTAATAATAATAACACCGCTGCAATGCTCCTGCCTCCCTTTCCTTTCTCTTTCCACACTTTCCCGTCAGCATGTCTCATTATTTTGGGGAGAAGGACAATCCTGCCCTTGTCTACAGAGCATTATTTTTGTCCCACAACTTATTCTAAGCAGGCTCTTGTTGTCATCAACTTCTTTGTTCTAAGTTATCACTGCGGTTTATTTCCAAAATGTTCATATTCTCTTGTCATCCTTTTATTTCCCTTTGTTTACAACCAGTACCCACCTGTTTTTTAAACATTTCGATATTATGAGGCGTGGCAATCTTGAGACTCTTTTCCTGAAATTTGTTTACTCATGCATGTTCCCCAAAAGCAAACTTGCTGTGAGATTCTTAACAATGTGCACTGTGAATGTATCATAAATTTCTATCAAGGTTATTTCCTCCGGTTTCAATTCCGGATAAACCTCCAATAAAGAAATTATCATGATCACATTTCATTGTCATAACCAACCAGTTTTTCCGTTTTGGCTCTTTTCCCCACTCCTGGAGAAAAAAAATTACAGGGTGCGACAGAAATAGTATGAAAATTATGAATGTACAAAACAGAGTGTGTAGAGAATGCGGCCATAAATTTTACCTATCCCCTTCCTTCCTCTAGCATTTCCTATTTGCATGGAACCCACCATCCTCTTCTTCCCCAGTAATAATTCCCAGCTTGTGAATGCGGTTCTCCCTGCAACGCCATAAACCCTTGTCCTCCACTATTATTAGGAATCGCAGAATGATAACAGTAATATAATAAAACAGATCTTTCTCTCCCTCTCTGTCTCTCTCGGCAGGTTTGGCGTGCCAAAAAGGGACGGAGAAAGAGAAAGGCAGTGCGACAAAAAGCATGTGTTCAGTATTACTGGAGTTCATTGTCATTCCTCCTGGCCCAACTGATACTCCCGTCTGTTTGCCGTGCATGTACATAAATATGGTGGCGGATTTGGCACAAATGCTTCTCTCAGGAAGGGAAGACATACAGGTTGGCGTCAACCGCCACTGCTACCACACGGAGCACTACAATGCACTGGGCCTATACAAACGAAACTGTTTCCTAGTTACACATGACTCTACTTGATTAATACGAGGAGAAAGGGATGAAGCTGGGTGGAAATGATTTAATAAAAGCGGATTTTGTACATACGAATCTATAAAATGGAGGAAGAATACAGGGGAGAGAGGACAGACAAACGAAATAAGTACCACTAACACACATCCAATACGTGTATGAATATTAATAGGAATGATAACGCTAATAATAAAAAGAGCAGTGAGCAAGCAAAGCCGACCTAACGTCCCATGTCTGATGAATAATCGATATGTATCTATATATGCACACATCGTGAGGCCAAATAAATGTGCAGAACCTAATTCTATGCTGTACTGCTTTCTATTGCCCCTTCAACTCCGCTGATAACACGGTACCTTCATTGTTATGTGTAGTAACATACAGTCCTCTTCTAAAGATTGAAGACGGCTTGCTTGGCCTTGTATCAAAATCCTTGGACATTTACAAAAGCCTTTCAGTGTCCTTTTATCGGACACTTAATGATAGATCTCGTTTACCAGCCCGTGGTAATTACAACTTGCGTCTCCTTTCCCCATTTATATATGCAATGCCGTCGCTATTATCACCATTATTGTCATCGAGACACGTCGCAACAAGAACACTGCGGAGTTTTGACAACACTTTCTTCCCCAGCTTTTGCCCACTAAACCCATGTCCTAGCCTTCTACTACGGGGCAGAATTGCATACGATTTTATGTGTTCGGAGCCGTATATGACAATTCCATGGGACTGCCTAAGAGCATTATATATATTTATGGCACTTGCACATCCCCTCGACGGGCACAAGTTGTAATAATGAGCATGCTTTCCCAACTTTTCAATAATCCGTACGTAGATGTGGTAATATGTATGTACAATTTCCACCAAGAGCTTTTCACATCCTCTGGTACTTAACCGGGCACAATACCATACATGCTTGGTCTACTACGAGCGGAGCTCAAGTTGTAATGGCAATTGTATAGGAAGTGGGCGTCCATGAGTAACAAAATATACAATGGAAGGAGTTGCAGTCCATTTACTCCCGCCATTCGATTAACCTTTAATGAATTAATTCTTAATGGTAAATAGAAAAGCCTTCCACAAACCATTGTTCCCCGTTGTCAATAGTTTGGGCATGGGAACTATACGGCTGCTCCAGCTTTTACTCCCCGACCATCAGCACTTGTATGGAGCTTAATGAGAGAAAGGGGGAGAGATAAAATGCATCAGTGAATGGAAGAGAGTGAGAGAAAGTTGTGATGATGAACAAGAACCTCAGTCCTATATTGCTCTAACATGATAATACACATGCAAGGTGGGAGGAACAGGCTGAGAGCCTTTCTTCCGTGACATAGTTACATAAATGGGGAGAATGCGGCAAATAAATGGAAGGGAAAGCAATGGAGGACAGGAGAAAGTGAGAAAGGATACGGAGAAGTGGGTCAACATGAAGGGTTCAAAAGGAGACAGGAAGCGACGAAAGACAGAGTGCTAAGCGGATAAACGGACACAACAAGGGCCACAGAAGAGCAGAGAGAAATCAAAGAACTCACATTAAAATGGAAAACCGATAAAATGGAAAACCGAAACACCGAAAAATGCGAATGTTTAGGTGAAGATTGAGAGATATGGATGAGAGAATAGCGAGGAGAGGACGGGATTTAAAGTAGTTATAAAAAATTCACTAAAATTATCGTCACATTAACAGAGAGATCGTCTAGTTTTGGGAATTGTATCAGGGATGGATTTCTCCTAATCCCCGAAGAGAGGCAGGAGAGAAAAGTGAAAGTTCAGGATGTGCTTTGCCACAAAGGATGTGTGACTGTAAAAGTAGGGGTTCACAAGAGAGATTAGATAGATTGGAGTCTCGCTTAAGCCTTCTCTCCTTTTGATACACGTGAGTTATGCCCAGTGCAAGGATGCTACTTCCTCCCGATCCCCGCTCCTCCTACATTTCCTCTGCACATTGCCTCTCCCTTTGCAGCTCCCCAAAAGTTCCTCGTCCCCGGACTTTCTCCCTCAGCACAGTCCTCCAGAATTCCCTCTGCCTCCATGCCGGAGTTGGTTAGTGGAATCCTTAGGAAAAAATGCTTTGGATGTTGCAGTCTGGGTAGAACAGAGGAATATCGGGGAAGGAGGAGAAAGAAGAAGAGGAAGAAGCCATGTCCCCATCGTTGCCTTAAGTGTGTGAGAGCACAATCGGAGAGTTATCAAGTGCTGCTCTTTGGAAAGACCTTCTTCAGAACACACGTTGGGAATTCGTCCACAATAATTTACAAGTTGAAGCATGTGTTGCTACGTTGTAGTTTTCGTGTTACGGCTATACGTAGATCCACACCTATCGAAGTATGTAGTAGCTGCACTATCCCTCGGGTTATGATCTATTTCATAGGAGTCCTAGTACTCCTAGTTATGTATGTATGTATGTGCATGTGCGGGAATACCACTTGTGTCTTTGCAGTTGAGAGACTTTAGCTATCAGCAGCACATCTCTTTTGCTTTCCCTTCCTTTCCTTGCTTGGTTATTCATGAGAGGGAGATAATACTGTCCGATCTGTAAGTATGCGACTTTGATCCCACAGTTTTGAAGCAGATTGTGGAACGTTCATTAGACGTTGGATGCATCTAAATACGTCTCATACCACATGTTATAACACAGAACTCTGGTAAATCCATGATTGTGACTCAAATCCCTGCACGCTGTTTTTCCTTCTGGGTTCCTCTTCCGTGTCACATCAATTGTACTCCTGTCTTAGTGCATAAATTTCCATGTTGGTGACAGTTCATATTTTCATGTCGTACGTCCACTGCATCCTCTCCCAAATTTAATGCTTGACCAGACATGGTGGACAAATTTATGGTGGTTTATAATTTATGTACCTAACCTTTTTGGACTTAATTAATAACGTACATATGCAATACCTATACACCAGTGATCTTTTATTGTCCATTTCCTTTATTTCTTCTAAAGTTTTTACATATAGACCACTATTACTACAGACAATGATCGTATTCATAGCGCTCTCAACAGCATCAACCAATTTTGTAACTCGGTAAAAAATTGAGGTTACCACCGGCTCTATGTGTAATATTTCAGGTAAATTAAGCTTTCTCCTGTAAAAAAAACTTTAGAGCTCATATTATAATGTATGCATTTTTCTTGTCCAAAAAGTTTTTTATTTGTATTTGTTCGAAACAAATTTGGTGTACACCCTTTTGTTCAATGATGATCCACATGGATGGATGAGCCCCACCAGAGAACGTGGAGGGAGGAGTTTTCTAGTGAAAGCATGGCAATACATAATAAAAGGCTGAGTTTCTCCTTGAAAAGAGGGGAGAACCCTTGCTGGGAACGAGGAGAGGGCGGATATGTATAATGTATGAACGAGTAACGCAATCTACGAGAGAAAGGAGGATGGAGAGGGAAAGAAACAATAAGTAAAGAGAGAGAAAGAGGGAGAGAGATGGACCTCGAAGAAATGATGGGATTCAAAAAGTTCATGAAAAATTAGCAAGTCATTTGAGCAGGAGCTTTATATTGTTATTTTTCATTAGCACAACTATGGTAACAAGTCAGGCTCAAGGACATCCCCCTCTTCTTTCTTACCATCGTCTTCTTTTGGAGACACATACTGAGTGAATGATGGGCAGCATATTGAAAGTAAATCTTTCTCTTTCACTCTTCTCCTATTCCTCCTTCTATTCGGATCCTCCTCCTCGGATCCTCTTGCATCCCTTTCTCCTTCCTCACAAAATAAAAACTTGAGCCCAAAAGCAAAACTTGGTTGAAATCATTTGTTGGGAGAACGAAAATGGTATATTGTGACGTCATTAGAAAGGGGACAACCAAGAAGGATCCAGCTAAAACGAGAGAGATAGAGACAGAGACAAGCAGACAGAAAGAGAATTAATAATAGACAAACAAAGTTATACACCATACCATTGTTGTTGTTTGGGGTACATTTTGCGTAAGAATCAACTTGTTAGCTCTAGTATTGTTCCATATTTTGCTCTCATAATGCATTCTTCATTAAAGAGCATTCTTCATTAAATAAATTTCGTAGGACAAACCATTTTCTTTCTCTAGTTCCCCTTCTCGTCTTCACATTCCCTCCTTCATTTTCCTCCACTTCTGATGCTTCACAGAGGAAGCAAATGTTAAATTTCGTTGCTATTCACAAATGACACCCTGAATGAGTTGAACTTACATATGTATATACATATAATATATTTGGAACCTACATATTTCGACGAAAAAAGCATACATGGACACATGGATACACCACTTTCTGCCAGCTTTCTTTCCCCTTTGTCCTCCTCCCATGTCTTGCACGGGATTTTCCCTTTCTCCTCCCCATAGAATTTTATTATGTTGAGGATTGTGCTCTATTCAACAAGGAATACTCATTCCCCTGACAAGAACTTCCTTTACTGCATTTAATATAACCGTGAATAGTTTTTTTGGGATAGCGCGTGTGTTTACAGAGCTTTGTTTTTACGAAGCAGCACATCCACGTATGAAGTGTGTTACTCGAAGTGAAGTAGGAGTCGTTGTACAATGTTAGAGTGCAATTTCAATTCATCAAAAGTGGAGCACTTTCCATATAAAAAGTACACATAGATATAAAAGTACACAATGAATACACTCACAGGGTCTTTCACAATGGGCATGGCAGTGACGTGCGTACATACTGGGATCCACACTACGTATGCGGGCACGTCCAGGCCAAGCATGCTCTCCAGAAGGATTTGTAATTTTATTTAATGCCTTCTAAGCCTCATCTTATTATAATTCCTTCTCCCTTTGTATACAGCGCTGGAATGTGGTACAATGAAAGGGGTAATACTTTCTCCTCGACTCACCCCTTTCTTTCCTGCCCCCTTCTCTTTCTTTGGCTTCTCCGTAAAAGACCTGGAAGAAAAGATTGGAAACTAAGAAGGTCATGCTGGGGGAAAGTGGTGCTGGTTTTTGAGAAAGGAGGCAGATTATTATGAATAAATAATAAATTAAATCAAGACCAAAGAGTGAGTCACCACCATGGGGTAGAGCAAAGATGAATAACGTCAACAGAGAGACAAAGTTTAAACTATGTAAACTAATGCAAAATAAAACAACATATGAATAGGACCGGAGAAGTCGGGAGAAAGTTCCATGGAATGCGGAGACAGAAAAAGGCGAAGTGAATACTTTTGGGAGAAAGGAAATCTCTCAGAGAGAAGCTCAACCAAAAGATATTCAAGGTGTTTTGAGGGAGTGAATGACGGCCATCATGAGTACAGAGGGAGCACTCAATACATAAATAAAAATCTCACCAACCCAAGCATTTAGTGAGAATGGGGAATTGCGAGCAAATATAGAGAATTATTTGACAACCATTTCCATAAGATTATTTCAGCCCGATAGTATTCCATTCATATACACGTGCTGAACCATGTATGCATACCTATACAGCTATATCTATCGATATTAATGCACAAAGATTAAGAAACTTGCTCCTGTCAAGCTATATATCTTCTCAAGCATTTCAATTCCACTAGTTGCGTACCCAATTCAAAGATTTTAATATGCGTGCATTATTTTATTACAGATATATTAAATTTAATAAATTACGTTTATTAATGTCTTACAAGAATTTTAGTATCTATTTTAATTACAAAATACTATGGACTCTCTGAAAAATTCCCACTATACGGTTTGTGCACAAGCATGATATAAAATAGGACTATTTCTACTGTTTGACTATAACGCAAGAATGAAATCTCATAGAAACGTGAACTAAAAAATGGGAACAACTTGTGCATGAGCAAGTTCCTCCCTGCCTACTTCACTTCAAAAGTTCACCTAATTAGCTGGACTTCCTTCAGGCAAAAAGGGAGAAAGAACATGGCAGTCGGAATGAATTTGCAATGTCCAACAAGCATTATTTCCATGCTAGAGTCCATTTCCTCGTCAACTACTGCAGTTTTCAGGAAATGTGGAATGTCCAAAGGGCATGTGCGACCCCCCATGGCTCAAACATTCTCTTTTCGCCACTTTCTCCTCCAAGTTGCTCATTGTATTCTTCAGAGCAACCTTTCGCACGGATATGTCGGCGAGTTTTCTCTCCGTTTTTATCCATTAACTAACGATGGCGACGGGCATGGTAGGAGGCGAGAAGAGGAAAGAAACAAGGTAGGGAACGAAGAGAGGGGGAAGGGAAATAATCCGGGAGAGCACCGTGGAATTGCCACCGTCATATTCAAGAGCTTGCCAGAGGCTTTCAAAAGTGCTCATCACATGAAAAGATTAGTGTTTATGGCCTCTGTGGACGGTAGACCCTCCATCGAGTGATTAATTGCAGGGGCATTTAGCACTCCAGCTCAAACCATGAAATACAAATGAAGCATCAAAATAATACATGCTCCCACACTGGAAATGCGAAAGGTTCCCTTTTATGAGAACAAGATTTGTAAAACAGGATGTGTGTTCCCGATTACATGGAAAATGGCAATAAGAGCCAGGAGAGTGAGTGACAACCTCCCACCAATTTCGGTACATACATGCATACGTACACGTGGGAGGATTCCCTAATGCCAACAATTTGTATGGTATCTACCTATCCAGAACAGTTCTTCTCCTATAAACTTTGGCACAGAGATAAAAAAAAATAACTAAACACGGGGAGGATAAAGAGATTTAGAAAACCAGAGACAAACAAATCGAATAAACTGCAAAATGTACAGAATTTACTAGAATAGAAAGAAAAGTTTGTGGAAAAACTCACGAAAAAAGCACAACTGTCTACCTACAAAATAAATGATGAAGAAATTGCTGAGCGAATCCTTCAAACTCCAGGAAATAAGAAGGGACCAGCGGGGATTTTCAAGGGCAATGGGAGCCCTGCGGCTTCTCAAAAAAAAATAGGATCAAAGCATAAGAAATGTCGATCAGTACAAAGTATGATGATTTGCAGCATAAAAAATCCAGGCATTTTAAAAAGAAACATGGATCATACACACGCATGCACGTCGTGTACGTAAGAATTTATTTCAGAAGGAAACATACGTCCCGTCGTCATCAACCCACACGTAAACGTCCTCTGGATAAAAAAATGAAACGAGTAAGTTCAAAGTCAAGAAAGCAATAAAGGATGTGTATAGCTATGGTGAGAGAAAGGAGAGAGAAAAGGGAGAGAAAACGCAAATAGGGCAAAATGATTGAAAGAAAAAGGGAACTGCCACTACCCAAAAAGTTGTAGTTATAATAATAAGTGTTCCGTTTTCAAAAACAGCTGGAGGGAGAAATATAAGAAGCCAAGAAAGGGAGAAAGTAGATGGAAGAAGGAGAATTGGTCAACAGAGAGAAGGCTGAGGAGTTTTGGAAGTGAGGCCCTGTGGATATTTGTATATCTGCATATATACATAGATACATATATGTATGTAGTTATATGTATACATGGCTGAGTGTGTGTGTGGAGAAAACAGAAGTCGAGAGGGAGAATGTCATTACAACACTCGAAGAGAATTCTAGGGGAAGCAGACGGTTATTAGTTTTCAATACAAGCACTCACATATTTATCATGTCAAGTGTCACTCCTCGAAAAAATTCTCTCAGCACACACTCACCATGTGGAATAAGAAATAGAGAGTACAGAGGAAAGTACGGAGACGTGGACCTATCAAAGTAGGGAAGCATGTGCTCCCAGGGCATTTGTATAATTACATACAAGGGGAAAGACCTGCTGCTCTCCCAATTTACCCGCTCCTGCTTCCACATCGAATTCTCAAGTGTCTATATCATTACACTATCCATGTCTGTACCTCACTGAATTCTATCCCTTTAGCCAATACAACATTTTTTTTGTATGTAGCTTGGAATAGGGAAATAAAAACCCCTTTGCAAATTGGGAAGAGAATGATAAGAACTACACATACGACCCCAAGCAGTGCGTTTGGGGGGAAAGCAAATGATGACGCTGATTTGAAATTTAATCCTTGGACTCCTCATCAAAATATTTGTGGATGCGAGGAAATCCGAAACGGAATGACTTTTTCTACACACAATGCCGCAATGGAGTCTCCTTAATAACGGATCTTATTTCTTATGTCAAACCTAATTTTGCTTACTACACAAATGTGCTTGAAGTCATTCCTTTGGGAACACTCCTTGCACTACAACCTACGTATTCTTTGTCGTTGCTTTGCTTTTCTTACGTCTCCAAGTTGAGGATGTTCTGGTGTCCCTGTTTCTCCGTTTTTTCCAAATATTGGCAACGGTAAAGGGTAATATGCTAATATTAAATAGTGCAGAATTACTAAAAATGCTGTAGCAGCCAATGTCGTAGCAACAATATGTTTCATGCATGAATGTACATACATATATGTATACGTACCGCCAAAATAGACATACTGACATATACCGGGTGTTCAAAATAAAAGGGAGCCGATATTTCCACGTATAACTTCCATGTCACAAAATGTAGAGAAATTATATTTAGCTCATTTTTTTCTTTTTGTATTTTTTCAAGCCGAAAACAAAAAAGAGCAGGAATAAATTAACGGAATTACAAGAGATGAAAAGAGAAATAAATTGGAAATACGAAAAAAAAAGAATACCAAAAGGACGAATAAAAGAAAGCATAAAAAGAAATCAAAAGAGAAATAAATAAGAACGAAAGAAGCAAATAGTGAGAATGCCTGAGTACTGCTCATTGAAACGAGCCTGCCGCATATGATAACATATATGGCCAATTTTTTTAATTTTGTTTCCTTGCCATAACTTCTGAACGGGAAGACAAAGTATTTTTCTTAGCAATTGGGAAAGCCCGTCTTTGTACCGTTCCAATGAGCTAAATGTGATTTCTCCAAATTTTGTAACACGGAAGTTATAAGTGAAAATATTGGTCTACTTTTACATTAAACACCCCATATATCAGCATGTAATTTGTATGCATCTATTAAACCATGGCGTATACTTTGCATACTATTTTCCAACGAGCATGTACACATGTATGTACATAGATCCGTAATTATATCAGTGATTCTCGTACTACTCGTGCATATGCCTCCAAAATTCTGCCACGGAATTTTACCATTCAGTTTTGCAATTACAAAAATCCTAGAAAATTCTTTGGATTTGCAGGACGAGCGATAAAAATGATGAGGATCATCTTTCTGCTTCCTTTTCCATCTTACACAAGGATTTAAAAAAAATTGAAGAGAAAAAGAGCCGTTCTTAAGATGGAGGAAAGAAGTGGGATGAAAAATGCTCTTCCTAGGATTTTTCCATTTATGTAAAAGCTTGAGGTTGAATCACTTCTAAGCTCCCGTTTTTCCCTGTGATTTCCCACACACGCACACATACAGACACACTCTGAGCGTTACGGTTGCCTCCCTCAATACGAACTTAGAAGGTTTATGCATTTAAGCGGGGATTATCCCCGCGTTATAAGAACTGTTTGCAAACAAATGTCATTTTTCCTCTCTCCTTGAATAAGAAAGCCCGTAGATACCAGTTATATATATATATGCAGGGATGTATAACCACGTCACCACGTGACTTGAAAAAACGACTCTCATTTCCTCGATGCTCCCAAGCATTTATCTTCAATAGAGGATAGTAATATTGCTGGAGTTACACTCTTGTACCTCTTTTCGCCTTCAATAACGACAGGAGAAAGTTTCTGTGTATGAGAGGGAGAGCAGGAAGAGACAGGAGAGAGACTCTGCTTTTAGTTTTTGGGGGTCAGAGACGAATCATTAGTCATGTCATGAACGTCACGGGAAGATACGATGGAGGGAGCAAGAACATATTTTGAGCGAGAGAAGAAGAAAAAGGTCTCACTCCTCCCCTTTGCCTTCTTTTCAGATGATCTCGTGCATTTACCGCATATAAAATTACTCAGTGGTGGCAGTAGTAATAGAAGTAGTTTCTCTAAAGCACCAGTAATTTAATCTCTGCCCACTTTTCACAACATTCCCAACGTCTCCTCCTCTTTTGGAAGAGCTGAGAATGAGGAAACGGGAACTAACCATAAAATCATGGGGATTGAAAGTTTTATTCTCTCTCTCTCTCTCTCTCTCTCTCTGGCTCTCTCCTTCTCTATATTTGCCCAGCCCTACTGTTTTTCTTCGACCCTAATCCCCCCACAAATATTTACATATTTTACCCAATATCTTTCCCTTCCACTAGTCCATATTTGTTTTGTTCCACTCCCTCCCCGTCCTTTCCTTCGAGGCTGAAAGTTGTGGGTGTCTGTAGTATTACCATAAAAAAATGCAGCCACAAACTTTTGCACACATAAATGTATGCCTTTTTTACCCTTTGCCAAAGGAAAAGAAGAAATGTGCGGTGCAGGCACATGCCAAATTTCTTTTGCATTTGCCCTTTTTCTCTGGTTTTTTTCCCAGAGATGATGACGCCAGCGGTCAGAGCATCCGTAAGGACCCCAAAACAGATAAAGTGGAGTGCGGGTGTCTCTTCATCAGATAAGGAAGATCAATTTACCACACTCACCTTTTCTTCGCTCCCCTCTCACTCAGATAAAATTTGCCGTGGTTGGCTTCCCTCTCTCTCTCTCTCTCTGCAGGTTTTTCTTCGTTTATTTTCAATGCGATTGTGGATGTAATATTAAAACACGGGGAAAAGATTTCTTATTTTCCTTTTTTTCTGGTCTTCTTCCCTAGATGTCAAGTGTGAAGTGGGATGATGAAGAATCAATTTTGTATGGAAGCAGTAAGGTAATGAAAAATGTTATTTTTCAAATTCAAAGGACAAAGGTTTTTTGGTAATACTCACACGCCTTGTAATAAAGAGTATGTTTCCCTTTTTTGTCTAGTTTTTGCCTATTTGTCTATTCATATTCTTCATCGTTTTCTCGTTCTTTCACTCTGCGTTTCTCAATTATCTTTACCATTCTTGAGCTAGGGCTTTCTGTCCGTCCGTCTATTTTCTTAAATGCCTCTATTCTATGTCCCTCTCTCTTTGTCTGGCTGTCCTGTTCTGTTCTTTTGTTATCTACTTCCGTTTTTATATCCTGTAAAAGTCATTTGTCTTCCATTTCTCTTCCTGCTTTCCCTTCCTGTAGTCGTTCTCAATTCTAATTCTCAAAAACACTCTGCAGTGTGTATTTGCCGCAAAATTGCTCTGTTTTGTTTGCAAGTATTTTAGCATGTACATTACGTAAAACAAATGTACAATAAGTGCATGCGGGTACAGTTTCAATGGAACCCTCAAGGTTTCTATTGAATTTTGTAGACCGCGAAAAAACATTTGAATGGGGTTGCGCGTTTTCTAAGCAAATGTCTTGTTTTTCTTACAATGGTTTAGTAAACTACTTTTTACATCGGAAATCTTTCAGTGTCACAAAAGTCGGAAAAGAAAAATGTGTTGACTTTCAAAAAGAAAACTCTCGCAGTCAAATGTCAGTCGGCATTTACTAGAGAGCATTTGTTTTTGTACGTGTATATTCATATATATAATACACATATATACCTATAGGTAGGTATAGACATTCCGACAAAGTACCATGTTCTCGCGATACCCCAAGAATAACCGACCCAATACGTGATGGACGAGAGAAAGAATTTCTCCTATGAGCATTTCCCTACCGACTAGACATTTTTGGCATTTCTGGTTCAGATTCAAAAGAATCCTTTTTACATGCAATTTCTTAGATTTTCGTAGATTCACAGCAAAATATAAAGTACACAGGTTTGCAGCATGATAAAAGTAAACAGGCAAACAAATCAGTCCAAAGAAATAAAGTGGATACCATTGAAGAGAGGCAAAGGGACGATGCTGGAGAAAATCAAGTTTCTTGTCAATATAATATAATTCACTGATTTTTTCCTCAACATTTTTAGCTGACTGACTTTTCTTTGCTCCATTGTTGAATCAAGAAACCGTTTGTAGTATGATTTTTTTTTCCGTGTACGCTTATCTATTTCTGCCAGAAGGAATTTGAGCCTACAAATAATTTTATACTTTGTTTGAATTGTCTGTGTATATTTTCTGAATGAATGAGACTCATGCTTGTTTCTTGTCTTATTTGCTACTTTGAAAAAACAAATTAGTTAGAGCGTATAATTTTCTTTGCCCCGAAATTCAGTTTGTTTTCCCAGAAGTCCTGGGCCAGCCCATAGAAATTGCCATATCTTTTATTGAAGTAATGATTCCCATAGACTTACACCCTCATTGAACGCCATAACATTTCAGATACGCATTTTACTCGATATTCCTGATTCCGGGCTAACATAATTCATTCATGTCTGTGAGTGCAAATTTCCCTTTGCATTCCCATGTGATTGATATTGACCCGATTTCTCCCAGTTCAATACACTTGATCATCAATCATATGTTTTTCATTGTTATTCAACCGTACAATACTTTCTATATCCTCGAGTTTCCTCGAGCCTCTCCCAAAAAAATCTGTGCAAAGTTTAAATAACAATTCGGGTCAACTCCATAGGCTTCATTCCCACCATTTGCTTGTCGTTCATTCTTGTACATTTCCTGAATTATGAAAGGTCGTATATCTTTATCTCCTTGAAGAGAAGAAATACATACCCTTCACTCCGTCTTTTATATTTCTGATTTCTACACCTATGTTTTTCTCTCATCATTCTCCTCTTTATTTCTTCCTCCTCCATCCCTTTGATTCGTTAAGCTAATGAAGCCTTGCCAAAGGATGTAAGGAAGTAGGGAAGTCGTCTCCGAAGGACGAGTACAGGGACAAGTTAGCACGAAAATCCGATTTGGATTTGTTACCCCACTCCTTCTCGGTATCCAATTCGTAACAAGTGCAAGGGGAAAGAACGTAAACAAGTTCAATGGAAGTAAACAGCAGAAAAATACGGAGTAAATTGAATAATAAGGACGGTTGAATGCTTTCCAATCAAGGCGGGCTCATTATACCGTATGTTTCAAACAGAAGGAAACCGACGAGTCTGCCTATAACTTCTATGTGACAAGGCGCTAAGGAATGATATTCATCTGGTTGGGTTGCTACAAAGGTCGGTTTTCAGAATTGCTAAACATAAACATTTTTTGTCGTTCTGTTCAGAAGTTACGACCAGATGGTCGTAACTTCTGAACAGAAAAGGTTTGTGCTTAGCAATTCCGAAAGTTCGTCTTTGTAGCTTTCTAATGAGCTAACGACCATTTCTCTATACGCCTTGTCATAGAAAAGTTATAGGCAGACGCGTAGGCTTCCGTTTGTTTGAAACATGCGGTATGCATAGGCACATGAACACACATCTGTGTATGTATGTATCTATATATTTAGGCTCAGACGTACATACCTACAACCCTACAACAAAACTAATACTGGAACCTCATCAAAAAGTAAATAATTTACCCGAGAAAGATTACTTTACAATAGCTTGTTAGACGAGTATGAAAGGAACATCGTGCAAGCGGCAGGACCATATAGCAGGGTTCATACCCGGAGAGAAAATCGTAAAAAGTGGCAGGATTCGGGGAAATGATTAAAAGGTAAAACGAAGGAAGCGAGGTACGAGTAAAAAGAGACAAGTAGAAAGGTAAAAGTCGAGAAAATCAGTGAAAGCAAAGAAAAAGTAGTCAGCTTCGATTTCCTTTCTGATTTCAAGGGAAAGGACGTGTGTACATGAAAAAAACTGAGTAACAGGTAGGAAAGCTGCGATATGTACAAGCCTATACATGTGCGTTAGAGCCTTGTAAATGTCAATAGGGTAAGCTTCACCTTCTGTTCTCCAATACGTGCAGGCATGACGGGTAAACATATGTACAGAACTGCTTTACCCAACATTTTTATGTCCCTGGAAAAAACGTACGTTTTTGCATAACAATCCCAAACAAGACGAGCGGCCGCTACTATATCATTATTAATGCAAAATATGTACAAAGACAGGAAAAAAACCAAATTCGACATCCCTGTAAAAAATTCACTTCCAAAAATGTTCTCTACCTAAAATATTCACTTTAAACTCAAGCTATCAAAGGAGAATGGAAAGCATTTTGAAAACCAGAGAAGCGGGAGAAACAAACGGTGAAAGTGGAATCTATCTGTTTAAAAATTTCTTTCTCTTTCTACTTCTTCAAAAGAGTTTTCATAGCCAGCTTATTTGTACTCACTCAGGGCACGGTAATGGGCAATGGTGATTTGACTTGGTTAGAAGGGATACTTGTCCCTCCCTGAGAAGCAAGACTGAGTACACACAATCAGTCGACATGCAATAATAATGGCATTAGCATGTAGGGTTAAAGGCCTTCATGACAGAACTAAAGGAATAGGAAAGAGAGCCTGGATACAATTACAATAATCAAAAACTTGTTATTTATTCAGTATCCACTATATTAAAGTAGTCATAGGAACGGGTTCCTTCTTTCCTTTTTTCTCTCCGACAAAAAAATAGAGGTGTGTACACTTTTCTGTTTCTATTCACCATCTCCTGCTTTACCTGCCTTTATCTCCTTCTCGAAACCCTGAGCATACATAGTGCACAAGAGTTCTCCAGGGGGAACTGCATTCAATGTGTATGAGTTCCTCATTGTCAGGGTATTGTGTACTTTATATTCTATTGTCCCATTAATTACCAAGACATGAAATAGCAATGCTAATAGAAATAATAGTAATAATTAGGGCATGTACTCTCCTCCCCGTTCTTCCTACACAAAATGTATATTACGTATTATATAGACGCCATCCTGCTTCTCCGCCGTGGTAGCAACTACTCAAGAACATTACATGGGCACTTGTGTATTTAGTATTAACTAAATTCCTACCTTTGACAACTTCTGACTAATGACTCTTATCCGGGGGGGCTGCATTGTCAGATTTCCGCATACATTCATACATGTACATTAACAGGCTTGTATACATTACAATACACTGTATACATACTGGAAGCAAAGAAAGCAAAGAAAAAGGAACTTTCACCAGGTACCTGCAGAGCAATAGGGCAAACCACAATGTTTCTTGGAGGACGGTGGATGGTCCCCAGGCAATTATTGTACCTGCGCTCCTTCCCCTCCTCCCATCCCCGGCCCTCCTTAACCTTCTCTGTAACCCCAGCACTACATGGAATATGTGGGGTGAGATGAGGTAAGGAAGGATCTTACTCCCAGCTCAGCGAACAAGATTTTTTTATGCATGTATACAAATTCAAGGGGTAATTAAAGTATGCCAACTGAATATATGATTACATGGGCTAGGTTGAGTACACAATGTAAATTAAAGAGATAGTTCCTGGCTAAACCAGGGAAGACTTTTGTGGTTGGAATGCTGGGGTCATTTCTACAGATTAAATCTTTAGTGATTTACGGAGCGTACAGTTTGTGAGCGCAAGTTGGGAGACTGTGGCAAGGAGGCAGAGAGAGGAGAGACAGACCATACACAATCAAAATGACATTCGTGGAAGAAAGTAAGACTTTGTGGTTTTTTTTTTTTTTTTTTTGCATTGGAGCTTTACAAGTGCGAACTGCTTTCATGAAAGACAAATAAAACTCGACAAGACGTGAAAAGCGAAGGGGAAATCTTGAGGCATATTTGAGACTTGTCCACTCAGTAACATGCAATTATGTTAAACCCACATTTAATTATGTTTTTCAGAATCCCTCAACTTCCGGTAGCCAGCTACAAATGATGGAAGTACCTAGAAATTAGGGAGGAATAATCTACAGCTTAAGTAATAAGCAGCACATTTAAAATGTAAATGAAAAATACAAGCACCTACCTATTATGTAATTATAGGTATGTATATATTTATCACACGAGAATGCATAGCATGATTAGCGTATAATAATCCGCCTTATAGGCCTCGTGTTATTTGATACCTACATTACATAATAATCATTATACGCAGAGAACAAAACTATACGGGCATCTCCTATTTGGGGTGACGTGAGATTTGTATCCAATCCCTCCACCAATTTGGATAATATTCTACCAGAATGAACAAACTCGAAGTGTACCTATATCTACATGCATTCGAAATCTTTCAAAGGGAATATTAGCTAGAATAAAACTGTGAAAAATAAGGTGTTTGGCAACAACAAATGTACCCAGAAGTGAGTAGAACCCTGGGAGAAAGTCACCCGATAGCTAGACATGCGTTTGCATCCTGTCCAGAAGAGTCCGTAGGAAGCTTATGAAAAAACTAAAGGAATTTGTGTGCATGCACATAGAATCTGCTTACTGAGAGTAACATGGTAAATCGCAAGCTGTCCATCGTGAATGGACATTGAAAGGGAGAGAGACCTGCAAGAAGAACAGTACATACACGCGTACGCTCAATGAATATCCAAAAAAGACTTCGCCACTCTTCATGTCAGACTGAAGCATAATTTTTGTTTCCTTTTTTTACGTAGCTGAACCTGCAGACTCCAATGGTTAAACTGACAGCACTTGCACAAACACATGCATACATCTAGTAAATAAAAGGCAAAAGGTAAATACGTTCACACAGAAAGGGAGCACCACCAAGCTGGTCGAAACGGGAGAAAAGAAGGGGCTACTATTACCGCCAACCAATGTATAAACTGCAATAATACAGCTGCTAGCAGACGCGAAGGACAATTACTACAATTACATGTTACACAATCATAATAATCCTCGCAAAGCAAACCCCAACGCCTGTCTCCCTTCCAGTTATAATATGCCCTAATGCACAGATGCTTACATATACATGCATATAATTATGTACCTACGGGATTTAATAAAATACAAACGATAAGATAAGCTCCCAGACCGTTACAGGAGGGCCATGGAAACACAAGTGTAATTGGCGGTACAGGGATTTCCTATTCTGTATAGGATTAACACTTACTAACATAAAATTTGCTCGATGCGGAGCGGAAGTGTGGAAAGTGGGTGGGGAAAATCCTCTTGTGCTAAATAATTTGCCATTATGATATGCAGGTGTAATATAAAAATGTTAAGACTCCGAAAATATCTTACCCCTATTGACTTTCTCCAACTTTTCTTCTTCTAGGATCTTGGGCAACGTTTTATGAGTTGAGAACTCTTTTTAGTGGGACAAATTGCTTACAACGTTGTTTCAAAACAATTAGGCCCAGCAGTAGTAGACAATATAAATGCCTTTGGGCAATGTGTTACTTGTACAGTTTTGTTTGTGTTTTCACCACTTATATGCGTTCACTGCTACAACTGTCGAAAGCCGTACGTTACCAGCCGATGTTTTACTTTCTTTGACGTTAATGCTACTTAAGATAATTTGTTTTCACTATCTAGTCTTCTAGAAATTAAAAAACGTCTTTAAACAATGTTTTGCTATTTACGTATGTATGTCCACGATTTTCCACCCGGTCCGCCGACAACAACAATTTTTCCCGCATTAAATCCTCAGACAAATCTTAGGCCATTTATGAATATAAACGTTTTTCCTGGGGCAGGCGAAGATAAGCTAGGTACAAGGGATAGGAGAAAATCTTGCAAAAGTTGAGAGAATCAACAGTCGAGTGAAGAAAGTTTGGAGGGGGAAGAGAGAAAGAGGGGTTGACAGAGAATGACAAAAATGTTTGTAAACGAACTCGTTTCCCCGCTATTTTTTATCCTTTTTTTTTTGTTCCCCTCCCCCCTCTCTTTTTTACCCTTACACATACACACAGTCACTTTTTGGTTCAGTTGTCGTCGATGTGCTCAACCACAACAAAAATTGTTAAGCTCCGTGGAAGAAGAGAAAGTCCAAAGTGTTGGTGAAAGAGTTTTTCTTTCCTCCTTTGGGTGGTATACAGCCGTAGTAGTGGGTAGAAGAAGAGAGCATTAGGAGCTAGAGAGAGAGAGAGAGAGAGAGAGAGACAGAGAGAGAGAGAAAAGCTACAAGTTTCTCCAAAACTTGAATCCAATCGAGTGTTCCCCTTGAAGCGGAGAGCACGGCTTCTTGTACTTCCTCTTCGTTCAAACTCTACGACCGTTCTTTTGGAGCAAACGAAGGAACCCGTGGTGTATAGTATAGTACAGTAGTAGTAGTAGAGGGAAAGTTAGGAAACGAAGAAGTAGTAGTAGTCCTTGGTGGTGCTCTGGAAGTTGCAGCCACAGCAATGGTGTTGGTGGAGGCAGCAGAACAGCAGGCAGATGAAATTTGTGTGAACCAAGCGAACAGGTTACCCTTCCCCATATACCCTTTAGAAATGTACAAGTCCACCCAAATGCAAGAGGAATGCATGCGCACACCATCTAATCCATCACATTGCATGAAGGTGGGTAAGAAAAAAGGGTTGTATTTTCGTTATATATCTCCATTTTTATATAGGAATACAAGTTTACATGACGCAGACATGTGTAGGTGACTATACCTTACTATGTTCCTCCAATCTCCCACTACCGCAGGTACTTCCAAGGCCCCTCCGCCCTTTACCTTTTTACAACAATGCGGCCACCAAAGGAGTTCCTTCCTCAAGAATCTGGGCATATGCCCAGCATATGTGCGTATAATGCACAGGAATCGTAGGGAATAAGAATTCCAGCCCTATCCCCATCTCATTCCTTGTCAGTCATCTCCGTAATCACCCATTTCTTCTCCAGATTATACACATTTGTCCACTTAATTGCACACGTTCTGCTCGAAATCTTTTCCCCTTTATTTTTGGCAATCGTAAATCTCATACCTGGGCGATCCTTATCGAACTTAATTATAGAAGGAAAAGAAACAAAAGTAGAGTTTTGTTCCATTCAGTCTCATGCTTATTGGTAGTTGCCCGGTAAGAGGAAGGGTTTTTGTAGATCTAAAATAAAATGGACGATATTGTGCACCCGTAATTTATCTTAATTTTGTCGGATCTGTACTTGTAAATACTTGTTGTTTTAATTATGGAGGGAAAGGTTTTAATAGTATATCTTTAGTAGTAAACATGGGAGTAAACTTGTTTTGCGTGAATAACTGTTTGTACGCGTGATTAAGATTTTTTGCCTACGAAATCGGAGCTTCATTTGTAATTTAAGATGGGAAACCCCCACAAAACGAGTAAAGAAGGAAGAACTAAATCGAGGAGAATAGCAGTATTTTCACTTACGAATAACAAAAACGTTCACTAATTGGTTAAGCCTGATCTGAACGAAACCTTTTTCACACATTGCATGTGATCACTTACCCAGTGCGAACTTTGTTCGTGCCTGTTGGACCTACAGGCGGAGAAAAGCAGCTAAAACAAGAAAAGGGTCCTTACGACATGCTCATGCCCTTATGACACCAAGTTTTTACATGGGTTTTAACATTGCGCAAAACTTAATTTTCATTTCATCGTCTTCGTACTCACTACTGCTCAACGGTGCTTGGACTGTAGGTACTTACTAGACCTACCCATGTTATATCATTCTAAACTCAATATCAGTTTCCACTTTATTTTCGTACCTCGTGTGCTTTCTCTTCTGATCTCGTACTGTCTCTTTTGTATCGCGCATTTCCTCACTATTTTACAGGGTTTCCAGAAGTTGCTGCTAATCTGAAATTGATTTAGGATATCCTTACTACTGTATAAAACCCGTGTCACGCTTCGCGACGCTTCCGTTTTATTCGCGAAGCGTGGAGCAAATGCAAGCTTGGCGACACCGACGAACACATAAAAATGAGAAAATTATATTACGCTTTTGTCATTGTCACCAAACTTGCATTTGCTGCATGCTTCGCGAATAAAATACAAGCATACCGAAAAAATTGGAGATTTATTATAAATTTGTTGTAGGGTTTCCTCCCTTTCTGAATGCTGATCAATCCTGTAAAATTCTTTTAAGATGCTTTATTAAATGTGTTTGGCATTTATTTCGTAGTATTTGGTTTATGTTTCCGAAAACCTAATTGAGTTTCAATTAAATTCAAATTCATTTAAATTCAATTGTAGGCCTGCAAGTTCAACGGCTGTAGGGGAAATCAGAAACGATTTAAGATGAAATGACCATATTATCAGAACTAAAACAGCAAAATTGTTAAGAATGCAAATTCTCAAGGAAATATCTAAAATCACAAACAAATAGAAACGTGAGACAAATTTTCAGTGAAGTTGCTAAAAAACGTGTCCATGCGGCGATGTTTCTTTATGATTTTGCTCCAACGGGACGCAAAGTGTCCCGAAACTTCTAATATCGCGGAAGGGTTTCAATTAGAATTTTTGCTGACCGTAGTCGGCACGGGCATACTAGTGTAGGAATAAAATTCAAAATCTAAGTAATGCCACTATGCAGATTGTCCTACTTAACGTATCTCTAGAGGTAACACGGCTCCCGGACCAAGAAATTAAAAGAGACAATATTTACCTCTCAATTTTTGGATTTGAGGATAATTAGAATTTTGAACGTACTGTCCTCCGAAATTTTGAATTGGCCAAAAATTCATTTTTCCATTGGCTTCGCAATTTTTTAAATGTATATCTAAATGCATATCGACATTTAAAATTAATTTAACTGTTTATTTCTTTGAAGAATTCGATGCACATTGTAAAAGGGAACTTTCAATGTGGCTATGGCACGGATTCTTTCTGAAACAAAATTACACCTTCATAGTGTAGAGACCATTTACTTTCGTGGTAATGCAACAAACCTAACTGCAACTATTTACCTAGGTATTAGAGCTATTAGGCTGTAAAATGCTTGTCTCATGCTACGTTTTTGCACAAATTTTGTCCGTTATAGGGAAGAACCGTTACAGCGGACATGAATTTCCATGTTAACAATTGGAGAAAGTTTTCCGGGGAGCATTTTCTTACTGTTACAGGGTAAGAACACTGATAAGGGAGGCCGTTACAATCGAGAGTCGACTGTAATTAAATTATAGTCACATTTTAGCGTTCGTCTTATTTCCTTGAAATTGCGGTAAAATCATAAACGAATCAAATGATTTCCAGATTCTTTACTAGACTGTAAAATCTGGGCAAAATAAAATACGGCACTATAAATTTGTCACCCCTTACATGAAATATGTACTGATTTCAGTTAATTAAAATCTGGAAATCCTACTGCATAGAAATAAAAGAGACATGAAATAGAGGTGTATAATAAAATGGAGATACTAGCTGATACGAAATATAAATAAAAGACACAATGATAAAGCGTGGGAGTAAATGAAGCCTGCGGGATAAAAACATAGATAATTCGAGATAAAAAAGAGACAAAAATAGAAGGAGTAATAGACGCTATAAAAATGAGAAATAGAAAGAAGAAAATGCGGGATAAAAAAAGACAAAAGAGTGGGAGGAAATTGTGAGCTAAAAAAGAGAAGAAATGGAGAAAACTGCGTGATAAATAGAGAGAAAATGAAAAATCTGAAGAACCCCATTGTAGACACTGGTATTACTCTCACCTCTACCAAATTATATTAAAATCCAATAATTATTGTTTTTACATCAGCGGAAACGGCGAAAATAACATGGTTTTTGGTCTATTTCCGGCGAACGGAGGTGAAAATGGAAAGGTTTAAAAACATCATTGTGTAAAAACTGGCATTCCTCATACTTGTACCAAATTTTATGTAAATTTAATAATTATTGGCTGCACGCTAGCGGAAACGGCAAAGATACATGGTTTTTGGCCTAATTCCGGCGAACAGAGGCGAAAATGGAAAAACTGAAAAATCTCAATGTAGATAATTCTGGCGAACGTAGTTTATCAGAATTTCATGCAAATGGGTGAAATATCCTATGTGCAAGCCTGGAAACGCTGTGTTGTGGTGTCCCTTCAGGCGGTCAGAAAACGGCGAATAAAGATTTCCATGTGTTCCCTGGCGCGGGGCTATCGTCTGACGGAGTTTGACCCAAAAATTCACACATAAGTTGTATGCCGGGAGAATTGCAAAATAGCTAAACAATGCGAGTTAAAAAAGAAACAAAATAAACGGAATAAACATTAAAAAAACAGGGACAAAAGCGAGGGAGGAAAATGCGCGATAGAAAAGAAACCCAAGCAGCGTTCAATGCTAGTGAGTACGAATATGCGAATATGAAGGCGTCGAAATGAAAAATGAAAGTTTTCACAATGTTAAATCCCATAATAAAGTTGAGTACACACCCATATTGCTTGTAAAGCACTTGAACGGATAAACAGATTCTAATCGAATTATTTTTTCACCACATATGTAACAATTTCTTCTTCAAGGTTTATTTGTCCTGGTAACCACTCACGAATCTGACCATTTCCCCATCACAATAAAATTAAAAGCAAACTTGGAGGTTACCCACCTTCCGTTGTTAAAAACGCCAAGAATAACGTGGAGTAAACAAAAAAGGGATGAATACAAAAAATACTTGGCAGAACGTGCAAGTTCCACACAAGAAAAAGCCAATGGAGATATACGCATACTTACGGAAAAAATTTATGACGCTGCCAAAGCCATTGGGCTCAAAACAACCAAAATAACAAATGGCCACAACAACACTAAACCTTCGTGGTTCAATGACTCATGCAGAAAACTTAAAAGCAAGTGCAACTATTTTCTTAGAAAACTGCAGGTCTCCAATGCAAATGCAGATGCGAAACAAATATATAAAAGTCAATACCAGGCAACACGTCGAGAATATAAACGAACATGCAGGCAGGCAAAAATTAACTACTACGACAAGACAAATAAAAGTAAAGACTCTTCAGAATTCTGGAAATGTCTCAACGCATTTAGAGAAAAACGATTTACGGATTCCTCCATCAATATCACTAACAAACAATGGAAAATGTTTTTCCGCCCACTTTTTACAGCCACAGGAAATGACGAAATGCAGCTGCTCAACAGTAACAACATACCATTATTCCATGAATTTGAAGTGCGACTGGCACTGAGGTCATTAGGAAACAATAAGTCACCCGGCAATGACGGAGTTCCGAATGAAATCTGGAAAAACTTACCCTTGGAACTTTTGCCTTGTTTACCGGAATGCATGAATCGCTTACTTATTTTCTCACCTCCAGAATATTGAAGTGATCATTGTACCATTACATAAGAAGGGAGAAGTAGATGATCCTAACAATTACAGGCCCATCTCGCTTATCAATACGGTGAGTTAACTATTCACTGCACTCTTAAACCAACGAATACAAAGCTGGGATATGGACTGCTCCATACTCTCAAGTTTTCAGGCAGCGTACAGAAAAAAACCGCAGTTGCACGGACCATTTATTTGCACTTACTGCATGTATTCATCGTGCGCTGAGTCAAGGGGAAACATTGCATTGCCTTTTTGTTGATTTGTCAAAAGCATTTGACTCGATCAACAGAAACAAATTGTGGAGGCGTCTTCAAGCACTTGACATTGATACAACGTTATTGAACAAAATAATGAAACTATACAAAGCAGCAAAAGCAGAAGTAAAAAACCCCCACTGGATTCACAGAATATTTTCGTCTAGAGGTAGGGGTAATGCAAGGGGAGACTTGCAGTCCCAATTTGTTCACCCTTTTCATCGATGAAATCGTGGAAATACTCCAACAGGCAAACGTACAAGGTGCAAAAGTCATGGATGCCAACATATGCATTCTTTTGTATGCGGACAATATTGTCCTAATGGCGAATAACTGGCGGGATCTCCAAACTCAAATTAATCTGGTTAGCCGCTTCTTCAATGATAATGACCTCACTGTAAACCTAGACAAAACCACAGCTGTTGTGTTTTCTGGTGGATTGAGACAAAAAGTTGAATTTTACTGGAACGGGGAACCAATAGACATAGTACAGGTAGCTCGGCTTAATTTTCTCAAAATCAGGACTTTTCAATCAACATTGGAAACAAACACGAACAAAAACTATGCAAGCCATTGGTACAGTCCTAAGCACGCTATATAAATGCAGGACGAACAATATCTCAGTAATTCAGCGCCTGCAAAACTCACTTATCAACTCTATCCCCCTGTACGGAGCTGCAGGGTGGGGGAACAAGTTCACTACAGAAGTAGAAAAACTACAAACAAATTTTCTCCGGCGCGTCACAGGATCATGTAACTTAACACCCGGGTTTTTTCTGAGACTAGAGACAGGTATCGCATCAACCAATTAATGTATGGAAAAACCATACTCAGCACTATCAGAAACATAAATGGTACGTCACATGCCAAGGAATGTTTCAAATACATGAGAAGTAGAGCTGCCAAATATGACACGCTCAACATGTGGAATGATTGGAAAAATTTTTTCCGCGAACTGCAGCTCCAGGTAGAATTCTAAAACTTCTGCGAAGCATTTTCGTCCGAAATTTGCATGGATTTGTTCGGAAAACTAAAGCAAAAGCTCATCGATTACGAACTGAGATGTCTCATATCATCCAAGGGTTTCCTAAGCACAATCAAGCTAACTGCTGTACAGGATAAACTCTACAATCTAAGTGCTTCTTGGAGGATGAAACAATTTCTCCAAAGCCTAAGATGTGGAATTCCGCGAGTGATCGTCCGTGGAAAAGTCTTCAACCTAAATGGGATCAAGAAATTTTGGAGGGGAGAAGAAGATAAATGGAAATGCCAACAGTGCAACTACAAATATGAAGACATATACCACATTATGTTTGAGTGCGTATCTTACATAAAACAAAGAAACCGCTTGCTTGTGTATTTTATGTACAAACAGATCGACAGGGACAACTTAGACAACTCCTAATTAGAAAGATTGCACGCTATTTATAGAAAATTACCATTTGATTAACTGTAAAATTGAAGTCTGAAATAGATTTTGAGCTTGATGTGGAAGAAGTATATTGCCCCGTGCTTGCGGCGTACTTAACATTAATTTCCTATTTAGCATATTTTTGCCTTGTGCAGAAGCAAATGCTTCTTTATCCTATTGGATTTTCACGATTTTGATGTTGATCATAGGTTATACAGATAAATTAAATGTCTAATTTAAATTAATTGTCTAATATAATTTCCAGATGAATAAAGTAATGGCGTGCATTTAGTTTCAAATATAAATTACATATACATACATGAATATACGCCGTATACGCCGCACACGGTCAAATATACGGTAGTCGTATGTTTAAAATGTCATATACGACTGACGTCTCAAATATACGGTAGTCGTATATACTATACGGCATCTGGTAGCCTTAAGTTAATAGGCTTTGCCCAGGGTCGTAAAATTTAAAATTTATCCTGGCCTAGAGAAGGATTTCCCTGTTTATGTACAAACATTTCCGGATTCTTTGGCGATAACCACTGAAAACGCGGACTCCCGGGATCACGAATACAACCGCGGCTTTGCATCCGTTGCCCAATTATTTTGGTTTTTGAGGCATCCGAGTACAGGGAAAGTCAGAAAACATTTCACGGACAGCGATCATATCGAGTCCGAAAGACGGACCTATGATCGCAGATTTCCTGGGGAATTGCGAGAAGTTTTAGCGAAAATAATTAAAAAAAGCAAATTTGAGGCCCTGACATTGTTTATTTTTTGTTGGATCAAAAATTTCTGCTGCGCAATTTTTTCATAGGATTTTCACTAAAAAATCTCTGGGTCAGCAATATGATTCTTTCCCCCGACATCCTACAATATTTTAAAAAATTGTCGGGACCAGGTTATACTAAATATTTACTAAGATGCACACATGTAACATATTTTCCTCCAATTGTAAACAAATTCTAATTGTAACCATGTACAACTATTTTCAATTTAATTCAGCTACCACACATACGTATGTACATTTGTATGTTATATAGCTAATGTCATGGATTTGAGAATGAACTCCGAATAGTGGAGAAGCGTAGCGTACATATTATAATAATTATGTAATTCTTGAGTTCCCATTCACTCGTTTGCCAGCACCCACTTTGCAGAAAGTCATTCTTAAGGTTATAGACTTTTTCAGGGTTAATTGGCGAAAATTGAAAACGGCTGATTGGAGTGAAATTTTTTGTAATACCACCGTCACTTGTGATCGTGTACAAGACTGGATACGGCCAAGTGGTCAAAATATACGGTAGTCGTATATTTTGATTTTCACATACTGCCCGGACCTCCAATATACGGTGACCGTAATAATACACGACATCTGGTAGCCTTGCATTAGAGTATCAATTGGTATGAATATATATAAGCAAAGTTGTATACCGTATGTTGTAGACTATCATCAGTGCCTGTACTAAGAATGAAAATGTTCTAAATGTATGTTATGTAACAAAAAATGGATCAAGAAAAATCAAGATTAGTTATTATTACTTGGGGTAATAATATTCAGTTTCTGGATTTTGTTTCTTCATAATCATAGGTGAAGTTGTCCCGACTTTCGTTCCAAAAATAAAGGGGAAGCGTGTTGAAAAACTGTAAAGGTTAAGAAAAACGACTTGACAAGACCATTGTCATGGGACAGCTAAGGCATGAATTTACCTTTGTATGACGAAGCCTTAAATGTTGCCTTAGACGCCTTCAAGAAAAATTACTTTGACGGGGTTGACGAAAAGCAGAAGAGGTATCTCCCTGAACTAAAAATAATGCAAGCATGACTGCGCGATTTGTGCCATCCCCTTTTTTTATCTGTCTTAATTTACATGGATAGTATAGGCCACATGTCACGAATAAAAAAGGAGTTGGTCTTCGCACGTGCGCATACATATTCATTCCCAAAATATAAGTACGGTCGATGGCTGAATGTGGGAAATAATGATGGAGCACTTGGCAGAAATTGAATAATCCATAAAGCAGTGTTAGACTCCTCATTGCCAATATAGCCAATGTACGTCCTTCTACACATAAGTTCAAGATTGTGTTTGTACGCATCATGGATGCTTTATGCAGGTTATTTGACACCTGGACTGAAATTACAATTAGTTTTTTTACCTCATATTGTCCATTTTCCACACACGCAACAGATGTCATCTTAATGCAGGAGCAAGTACTATATAGGATGAAAACGAAATAGCTTCTCGCATACCCGTGAAAGATTCGTTGTCCCAAATAAAGTTTTGCTGAAGGAGAAGAAATATGTGACAAGAACGGACGAACCAAGCTTATAGCTTATAATAGCGGCTGAGAGCAACGGCACAAATTATGGTGAAAACTCGCCTAAATATTCGTATCTAATATGTTACACTTTACACGTGCGGACCAATGTACCTGCCGTGAGATTTCATATTCCCGTGCGTAGGCTGAGATTTGAAGGAAAAGCAAGTGACACATCATTATAAGCTTATTCCCTCCTGTCATCCGTCGCTTTCCTTAAATCCCCAACAAGAATTTCTTTTCCTGAAAAGTTCTGATGCATTCGTAATTCCTGGAAGAAAATCCATTTTTGTCTCTCCGCGTGTTCCTTTCTCCTTTCCCCTAGATGAAGTATTATATTAGTGTATCCAAAACGAAATAAAAAATTTCACATAAATACTAGAAGGACCAAAGCTCATCGGGATAAAAATTCTTTACTTTTTCTTTTGGACTTCAACCAACAGTTACAAAAATTACTTGGTGGTCGTGTACCTAGTTACATGGTATGGAAGTACTTGTTCGTTTTCCCGTTATTACTCTCAAGGATATTAAAAAAGGAAAGTGTACATATATAGGTTCACATCCTGCCAATTGCATCATATCATGTGAGGCGTAGATAGAGAAAAACAAGAGAGAGATTGAGAGAGGAAAAGCAACTGGACATATTCTTAAGGATCCTAGTCATATTCTTCTTTCTGCACTCACAATCAGTATGTCTGTATACGAGGTTGGTAATAATGTGTGGACAAACAAGGTGAACCACGGTAGATTGGAGACTCTAGATATTAATAATCGGAGCTTAACAACTTCATATATTTTTTAGTGTGTGTATACACATATGTATATACATATTGCCCTCTTACCCGACGATACTCTTCCTAGTACTTTTTTCATTGGGGAGATGGTAGAAAAGATGCAGGCCACTTGTACACTTCTACAGACGCTTCCATTATTATTAAGAGGAGGGAGTATGATGGTTGGAGATGGGAAGAAAATGGGGCACAATAAGAAAGCTAGAAAAAGGACAGGACAATGGGACATTTTTAAGAGAGTCAAGCTCCTGGGGTTTTATTCTCAAAGAAAATTTTTTTTAAAGACGATCGTAAGTCTAAAGATGCGAATGGTCGTATTCTCGAAAGTTCACCGGGCTTGTTTTGGACGTAATTCTGGTTGTAATTCCACGACAGGTCCGAGGCACCCCTAAGTACAGTCGGAACTGGAAAATGATTAGGTAAGAGAGAAGATTCAAACTTTCACTATAATTAATCACCCGACAATCGTTCTAGGTAGATTCAAATAGGTTCTAAATTAATTTT
>JAQGBT010000247.1:0-63940 GCA_034698585.1 Disparrhopalites patrizii
GAGAGAGAGAAACAGAGAAAAAGAGAGAGAAACAGAGAGAGAAACAGAGAAAGAGAGAGAGAAAAAGAGAGAGAAAAAGAGAGATCAAAAAGGAAAAAGAGAGGTAAACAGAGAAAGAGAGGGAAACAGAAAGAGAGAAAGAAAAGTGAGATATAGGGAGAAAGAAAGATAAACTGAGATATAGGGAGAAAGAAAGATAAACTGAGAAAGAGGGAGAAAAAAAGAGAGATAAAGAGGGAGAAAGAGAGGAAAACAGAGAAAGAGTGAGACAAAAGAGAGATAAGGAGGGAGAAAGAGAGGGAAAGAGAAAGAGGGAGAAAGAGAGAAAGAGAAGCCAGAGAGATATATGGAGAAAATGAGAGAGAGAGAGAGCGAGAAATGAGTAAGGTGAATAGAACACAATAACAGTCCTAGAGCGACGAAGATGAGGCATCAAGGCATCATGGACATAAATGAAGCAACAGCCTCGGAGATCAGGAAGAGAATGTAACTATTCATGTAACTCATAAAGCTCTCTCTGCAAGATTTTGATGAGAGACAGTAGAGAGAGAGAGAGCGTACAAAAAATTGAATTAAACGTACGAAGAAGAGCAGCTCATTGCCAGTGTTGGTGCATTGATTCCGGCGTGCGTTTCTGCTTCTCTCTTAATTGGAGTTAGTATAGCATCTAATTAGAGGAATTAACGACATTCATCAGGAATTATATTAGCTCGGAGAGAAGATTTTTACCACTTGTACAGCTCATTCTCTTGACAGGATTCGGCATCTATGTAGGGAGGTATACAATATGGACGTGTAATATCTGTTGAGACGGAATACATCCACGAAGGCTGGGCTCGAAGTTTCCATCATTTTTTTATTGTTCCAAAATGCATAAATTTGTGCATGCATAAGCAAATAATTTATCATTTTCATCACCAACAGCAGGGGCATTAGTCGGAGGGGAATTTCATGTACAGTATTATTTCTTTACGAAATTATAATCTTTCTTTTTCTTCGAAACTTTATTTTTTTATTTCACTCCATCCATCCTACTCTCTCTCTCTCTATGACTCTGTATATAACCCTCTCTCTTTCCTTTCTTTTCCTTCTGGTTGATTCCGTACGC
This sequence comes from Disparrhopalites patrizii, assembly GCA_034698585.1. Classification (NCBI taxonomy): domain Eukaryota; kingdom Metazoa; phylum Arthropoda; class Collembola; order Symphypleona; family Sminthuridae; genus Disparrhopalites; species Disparrhopalites patrizii. Next base: position 1,109 of record JAQGBT010000247.1, read on the forward strand.
GAAATGTGATTTCCCAAAAATTAAAGTTCTATTAACGTTTATTGATTGATGGGATGGATTGAAGGGATTAATTAAGCGAAAAAAATATCTTGTCAGAGCCAGCATATGTGAGATTGTCGAACCAATAGGATTTCACTAAAGTAGTCAGAGAAAGGTTTAACCGACTACAGCTATTTCCTCTCTTGTACTGTTTTTACCCTTCTTTTTACTCACATCCCTTTGATGGTACTTCTTTCCTTGAAAGAGGAAAAAATTGAGAATTGATCACGGTATTTTTTTTATTAGTTGGATCATTACCTAAATTGTACCATAGCGTTTAAGAGGGATTCCATGGAAGTATTGGGTGAAGGAGGTATTAAAAAAAAAGGAGGTACAAAATATTGTAAAAAAATAAGTGCAAACTCACGGAATTTATTAATATTGGGGCAAAATCCTACACCCCACCGTACTTGATCTATTGTCAAAGGATGTATGCGTATAAGGTCAGAGATACGGGGATTTTGGGTGTTATTCACACATATTTTTGTATTGGAATAAAATAGTAACTATAGTAATCCATCAGTGGAATGTGTCAGACATAAGTTTTTTTTTTTTTTAGAGAAAATATAAAACATACTCAACGACAAGTGGGTAAGGAGAGAGGGTGAGAGGGATGGAGGTTGGAAAAAAATAATAATCTGTTTAGTGGGTTATGTATAGGAATTATTGTGTTGTGGTAACTGTGTAGTACTAGTAAATTAAAGGAGAAACATGGTGAAAATTGAAGCTGACAAAAATGATGAATACATTGAAATGGATCGATGCCTTTGAGAACTTGAAGAGATTTAAGGGTGTGTTCTCTCATTCAGTCACACACAGTACACAGTTTTTTTCCTCTTTCTCTCTCTCTGCCCTGTTCTTTCTTTTAAGCATTTTATAATCAAGAACACTCACTTTTTTTTTGGGCACTACAATAATAATAATGATCACATATGTACAACATTTGCAGTGACTGGTAGTAGCCCCATAGAACTTTCTGTTGCTCCCAATTCTCACTCAATCGTTAAAAAAAAGTTGTGTTACTGTAATGCTGAGGAGAAGAAAATAAAATATTGTTAATAAGGCTTTCTTCGACTGTACGGAGGCCTAAAATGCATCCTGAGTTATCTACGGGAGAACGGGTGGATGGGCTTCCAATGTACGCCTGTATTTCATATTACATGTTCCTATCTATACAAACGGACCGTACGTAAAGTGGTCCATATTAAGTTCCTTTTTTCTTTGAATATCATTATATGTATATATGAGACGAAGTGAAATAATTACGGATGTATGTATGTATATAGAATATTAAAATGCTTTGGTAGCACTTTTTTTTTCCTTCTGATTCAGGCCTTCCACTTTTACTCCCATATTTTAAATCCTTAACATCTTTATTTTTTCTTGGTAGACATTAATATTATACTAATATTTCACTCAAAGGATGAAAAATTATTTTGGCCCTCTCTCTCTCTCTCTTTTGCTATCTATCTCTTCCTGCTACTCCTTATATTGTGTTGGTTGGTGTATAGCTACAAGTTGATAACAAGCTTTATTAGAACAGAAGAGAGAGAAATGTTTTTTTTTTTGTTGTGGGATGCTATTATTATTATTACTATCATTCGCATGTATGTAAGATGTTGATGCGTGTACCATTTTCATACTATTTTATTTTCTTACTCCATATTGTGTGTGTATTCCTAATGGTTGTAAGTGCTTTCATTGACCTTTAATCTGCCCACAAGTACATATCTCAAGTCACATCTGCTGTAAAATCAGAGCGAAAGGACAAAAGCTTCTCATAAATTTCACACTAACCATGAAAGAACTGATCATGTTTGCAAGTTTAAAAAAAAATCAATCCTTTTTCAAAAAGAAACGGTAAACATTGGCAATTGTGTTGAAACTCACAAAAATAGCTCAAGAAATTATTTCTTGAACAAAAAAAAAAGAAAAGATTGCAATGATTTAGACAAATTATTGTTCCTTGGAATGATCTGGCCCCACCAACGGATGAGAATAGAGACCAACCAAGACAAATGGGGGAAGTTAAAAAGTGAAGAAAAAATAGTACTGCTCTATAACATTCCACTCCTTATTTTTCGTTTAACCTGAAGCAATTTATGAAGGGGAAATCACATAGGTTAATATTCAGATTAATAATAAACACTCATGGATCAAGAGAGTCTTGCAAATGTCTACATGGACGAGGGTGGCGAGAAACGTTGAAAAAACATTATTAATCATTATTACTGTAGCAAGGGACTAGGTAGTGGAAGAAAAATCAATAATAACGTGGCCATAAACAATTATCGTTCAATCTCCCAGCACAAAAAAAAAAACATCTACTCATGTGTTGAGTAGAGCTCCCGTACAAATAGATAAGTATATACACACAAGTTCTGCTGATGTCTCTGCCTGAATTTTCAGGCCATTACATTTTTCGAAGATAAAATTAACAACCATACTACCGCATGGCTCCCAGCATTTACCACTACGGAATGAGCAAACCTCCCAATATTATACGAAGTGGTTGTAATCCAAAAAGTAAATCGAGGACAAAGTTTGTCAATAAAATATATTACCTCTATACACCTTCATCTTTTGTAGTGTATTACTAACATTTTTTTAAATATTTTTTATGAATATATATTATATTCAAATCTACAAGAGAAATACAATGGTCTGGGAGAAATATAGATGGAGTCAAAAAAAAAAAAACTGCCTGGGTAAAAGAGCCACGTAATGAGCTTGATGTTGTAGTCAAGTACACACATTATAAGAGTAAAAATCTACACCACCACCATGAATATTAATGAAGGAAAAGTTAATCTTAGGAAAAATGATTTGGATCGAAGAGATGCAAAGAGAGAGAGAGAGAGAGAGAGAGAGAGAGATACAGAGGAATGTGTGGGGAAAAAAAGATATGAATCGTCATTAGTCTCCCTGAGAATGAGCTAATTTTTCATGTGTATATGTCTGTGACTGCATGTCTTCCATCACAGGGCACCATTGAATTCCTTCTCTCTCTCTCCCTTTTAAACAGGAGTCTCTGGTGGTAACTTTTGCTATAATATAACCAATAAATGTTATATTATCTGGGTGAGATGAAGATGAGCGAAGGAATATAGGAGGGAGTCATATGCTTTTTTTTTTCCTTCCAAACCGGGGAGACATATTACATACAAAAGTGAGTCTGAATAACTAATTCATAAAGGCATTACTCCTCTGCCTGTCACAAGTTGCAAGTGGAGGGGAAAGAAGGAGATTGAGAGAAAGAGACAGAGAGAGAGAGAGAGAGAGAATTGCATTGGTGGTATCACGTAATACAGTGCAATCCACAGGTGTCCACCAACCGACCAGAGAGCAGAAATTAATAAAAAGGCGTTGTCTCTATTTTTCTTCTACCACAAATTTTTTCATCTTTCATTCTTTCTCCTTCTCTCTCTCTCTTTCTCTCTTCACTTCATACCTTCCAAAAATATAACTACACACATGTACAGAGAGAAGAAGTAGAAAAAAAACATTTTTACACAGTCTGTCTGTCATTAGCATAATTATCATTAGGTATGAAGCTAGTAACAAGGGATTTTTTGATACATATATTCATTTTTATCTGTCCACCTTCAGAAAAATCTCCTACTCATGCCCATTGGCCTCTTTGGGATTATATGAGTAACAACTATAAAAATTCCGTTTAGGGAAAAACTAAAGGATTTAGAACAACTAAACTACCAATGTCTAAATCATGTTCCTGTCCAACTTTGCCTGTAACATGCAGTACTAGACAATATAGATACAATTAATAAAGAGGAATAAAAGGGACGTTGCTTGCACAGGTTTTTTTTTTAACTGAGAAATTCAAGAGCTCATCATGTGTAGGACTTTTGGTTGGGGAAAGCCACATTGATACATCTGGCCGTTTGGCCGTATCCCTTAATGATATTTCCTGGGGTTAAGTTACTACAATGGGACAAAGTAAGAATGGGAAAGTAGAATTTTAGTAAAATTTAGAATTTTGGTGAAAATTTACTTATTTTTCATGTACATATACACAAACTTCAGGCATTCTGAATTGACATTAAAATTTGTAAAAATGTCAACCACATTCGTATAATTTCAGTAATTATTTCCTTTTCGCGGGAGGAGACAATGGTGAATGTGTTGGATTCGAGAGGAAGAATGACAAGATACAATTATTGGCTGCCGAGACCAGAGAAATACAGATCAAAAGGCTGAAATCTCAATAAATTGGAAGTTCGGGGAACTCCAAGCAACCCACGTTTTAATTTTTATTTTAAACCAGATGCGACACCAAGAGCAGATCCGTCTATTTGGACATGGCAATTAAGAGGCTTTTACCATCCCGTCTACTCTTTAAGCTTTTAGGTTGCTGAATTAATTAGTTTCTGTCTAATAAAAATACCACGAGAGTTGAATGCTCACCATTTCATCTAGAATTAGCCTTTTTTTTCATTTCAGTGGTGCATATGGTTCCTTTGGGAGTCGTCAACAGAAATGAGAAAAATCCAATTAACGCTCACTAAGTCACCGCCCTAATCTTGAGGAGATTAAAATCAAACAATTTCACGAAAAAGTTTTTCTTAATCCAAGTTCATGTGGAGGATGTCAGTTTTGGGTATGCAAAGCAAGATGACGGTACATACGGATTTCACTAATAACGTTTTCAACCAGAACAAAGAACATTATTGGACTATTGGCACATGAATTTCTGGTCGAATCCTCATTCCTGTGTATGAATATAAGCACGAATAAAAACAAAAAGGAAAAGGTGAAGAGTGGAAAATTCCAAGATATTGTAGGAGGTTCCTCCAAACTCAATCTTGGTTCGTCAAAAAAAAATATTTCTTACATAAGGTCATCCTTCCTAAGTACGTTAAGTTGGTTGGATAAATTTACACTTTTTTTACCAAGCCCAAAATGGAATAACTAACATCCATAAATGCCACTAGTACGTACAACAGCTATTATCCACGAGATGACATATGCATGGGCACAAACCGTATTATCTATTATATTCCCCCTTAAAATTTCCATGTTTTCTCTACACACCCGGACGTAATAAGTACATGTAATTGAATTTGTCCACATTAAAAACGTCTGTAGCCGGCAAGACTATTTTTGCACTAAAAAGTGAGGAATACACTCTTCTGAATCACCTTTTACATGATGAGGAAGGGAAACAAAAAAAAGCTGGGGAAGATGAGTTGAATAAATAGGCGTTCATACGCAAAAAAAAATTATTGAACTTGGTGAAGATAAGAGATGGAGGAAGAAAAAAGGGACTTCAATTGTGGTTATAAATACTACTTGTTTCCACCATAAGATTTTATAAGTTCTCTTGAGACTATAGTAAGAAGGTAGTGGCAATAAGAGAATGCCCTTTCATCTTTTTTTTTAATGTTAACATTCGCAAACGAATAATAATTATCATGGAAGCGATTGTTTACAGTGCCTATATTTGGGAGTATGTTTTTTTCCCCAAGTTTCTTCATCAGATTCAAGAGATTTTCTTCGCTCACTTCACAAAGAGCTAGAGAGAGCCAGTAATAATACAGAAAGAGAGAGAGTGGGAGACACGGATAGAGACAGACAGGAAGAGAGAACGCCAGAGAACGCCAGAGAAGCAGAGAGATATATCGAAAGAGAGAGAGGGAGATAAATACAGAGGATTAGAGAGAGAGAGAGAGAGTGAGAGAGAGAAAGAGAGTGTTGGAGAGAGAAAGAGAGAGAGAGAAAGAGAGTGTTGGAGAGAGAAAGAGAGAGAGAGTGTTGGAGAGAGAAAGAGAGAGAGAGAAAGAGAGTGTTGGAGAGAGAAAGAGAGAGAGAGAAAGAGAGTGTTGGAGAGAGAAAGAGAGGGTTAGAGAGAAAAATGTAGAGGGTCTGAGAAATAGACAGAGTTAGTGAGAGAAATAGAGAGAGATAGAGAATAAAAGAGAGTTGCACAGAGATTTGGGGAAGGAAAGAGAGAGAGAGGTTTGGAGAATGAAAGAGAGATTTTGAGAAGGAAAGAGAGAGTTGCACAGAGAAACAGAGCGAGAAATAGACCGGAAAGAGAGAGACAGAGGAGAGAGAAACAGACTGAGAGAAAGGGACACGGGAGAGAAAGAGAAATAGAGAAGAGAGAAAGAGGGAGAAAGGGGGAGAAAGAGGCAGAAAGAGGCAGAAAGAGGCAGAAAGAGGCAGAAAGAGGCAGAAAGAGGCAGAAAGAGGCAGAAAGAGGAAGAAAGAGGAAGAAAGAGAAAGAAAGAGAAAGAAAGCGATAGAAATAGACAGAAACAGAGAAAGAGAGAGAGAGATAAACGGAGAAGTGAAAGGTAGAAAAGTATATAGAAAGAGAAAACCAGAGGACTTGAGAGAGAAGAGACATAGGTATACGATTGAAGACTATAGTTTATAATCAACTTGTATTATATCATGTAAATTGCGGAGGAGAAGAAGAACCCCAGCAATGTGTTCATTGGTGCAAATGTAAAGAATTACATATCATCATGTTGAAGCCAACACAATACTAAATGAGTCAATGGCATTTTACTGGCCATTACCATCCCATTACACTTCATCCCCCTTCGTCTTCCACCACAGACCATACCGTGTGTCTCTCCATCCCCCACTCTCTCTAGTAATATGGGAAAAGCATGGAAATACAAAAGGGTAATACGCCGCAAAGGTGTACTATATACATAGTGATGGAATAATGCGTGCACACTTCTTTTTACAGGAAAAAAAAATATACCTTTTGGAGAATTACATTGAAATTTGAAATTTGAAAGTCCGCATATTACATGGTTACACATGCATACGTTATGCGGAGGGTTACATAAATAGTAAGAAGAGGAGGGGGAGGGAAATCTCTTGAACTACCATAACCAAAGTGATTGCTATTAGAAGAAAATTCAAAGATGGCAAATCTAATTCGATCTTGATGCTATTCTTGCTGTACTTTTTATATTCCATCGTATATTGTATAAAGCTCACACTTTTGTATACCTTCATTTATTCGAATAAGGCTTGGAAAAAATCAGATATTTTTCTCTCTTATTGACTTCACATATATACACATGTAACATAGGGTAGTTTTGGATACTTAAAGAGTATACACAAAGTCATTCCTTGATGTATTTTTCTATTGGAAGAAAAGAACTGTTCTCATCCGTGACAAATTCTTGATCGTTTCTGATTCCGCGTGCATAACTTGAGTCTTTTTTTTTATCTTTTCCTCTCTCTCTCTCTGTCTTTCTATGTCTCTTACTAGCCAAGTATTTATTAATAAATAACCATTACATTTTCATCCTTTTTTAGTTCCTTACCAACAAAACAATAGGAAACTGAAAATTAGTTACTTCTTTTTTTTTTTTTTGACGAACATCTTACTATCATCTTCCCTTTTCAGTCATCTCTCCCTCCTCCCTATATATCTCGTCCTGTGAAGGTTTATTTAGAATTCATAGACCTTTTGCAGGATGGGGATAATAATGCTTCATTTTTTGGCATAACTCTATGTATTATAAACCCTCGGTGGATTTTGTTAGGTTATATAGGTATATAAAAAGGAAAATTGTGGGCATTCCCTTTTTTATAAAAAAAAACACAAAGTCTCTTTGTCCTTCCCACTACATAAAATGTACCTGCAACACTCTTTCTCTTGGTTTTCGTTGTGGTAAGACAAAAAAAAAGTCCTGGGGAATGGATTCTTTTGTTTTGTTAGGTTCCCGAATTAAGAATTTCTGTATATGGATGTGTCTTTGTTATGTTTTTTTTTCAACCAATATTAGCTTAATGCATGGTCAGACAGTAATCCCTCGCCATCCCTTTCACAACGGTATTCTGTATTGTAGTCTGGGCTAAGGTGATTCTAAAACATTTTGACCGCGAACTTTCTCCGATTTAGAATCTAATTTTTCAATCCACATGTAGCATATCATCTGCATTTGTTTTAGCGGGGAAAGGGTTGATTTTGCATCCATTTTTAAATTACGAAGAAAATTATTGAAAAGTCTATACTTATTTGAATTTACTACAACAAACTTATTTTTTTGTACAAAATTTTGAATTCACAAACCTAAACAACTGATAAAAAAAAATCATTTCCTGGAATTTATAAATAGTTACAAAAATGTAATTCTGTGTACTGTTGTCTTGTATAAAATCTTTTTAATAGGAATTTCCCTCGGAGGACAATACAAACATGCATTAAAAATGTGGATGAAAAACGTTTTCGTTAACTGTTTTCTTATAACTTTATTGTAGAAAAGCCGTCATTTGTCATGTGCTAAGGAAATGGTAATAACAGTTGTAAATCGGGATTGAATATGTATATAATAGATTTATATGTGAGATGTTAAGGACTATAAAAATACCTCACGGTTAATTTTTTTTCCTGCTCAATTTTTTTTCGGTACATATTTAAGAAGTAAATAAAAAAAATTGAAGGTTTTATTTTTTTCCCCTTCAAATAATGAATGCATTTTGAGATGAAGAATTCCTATGCAATGAGCACATACTACTATACTATAAAACGCAAAGATTATGCTCTCAAAGTGTAATTTCTTTCCTTGTCCTCCTCCTTATTTTCTTGTGCTGTTAATAGTTAGAACTGGCAGCACAAGCCAATGTCTTTTATATGTTTAGGAAAAAGTGTAATCGGCACGATAATCTCTCAATAAAAAGAAGGGTTTTTATCATCACTTTTCCATCACCTATTTATTTTTTAGTATACAGTAATAATAATAGTAAAAATATAATAAAAAATGGAGGAAAAAAATAATAAGACGAAGAAAAAAGTAAGCCGCGCGTATGGAAGAAAGAGAGGAGAGAGAGAGAGAGAGAAAGAGAGAGAAAGAAAAAAAGAAAGAAAAGAGAATCTAAATAATGCATATCATGAGCAATTGTGCATGTCCAAAACGTCATCGTTGTTGCTTCGACCATCACTTTAGAAAAAAACGTCATGTACTCTAATATATACATATATAGGAAGAGAGTAAAAAGATTTTTTGAGGGATTTTTTTCTAACACCGACTCTTCACACTGTAGGTGAATAATAATACCACAAAGAAAACTCAAAGGGAGCGGCCTGGTTGATGAAAAGTTTAGAGAAAGAGAGGATCAAGAGACTTTTGAGAAGTGAAAGAGAAAAAAAAGAATTTGCTCTCTTCGAAGAAGAAAAGGAATGGGAACGGGAAATAATAGGTGGATTTTTTGGAGGAGCCGTAAAAATTTAATATTTTACCCGAATAGTTATAAGCACCTGGAGAAGGGAAAGACAATGAGGTAGGGAAGGGGAGAGGGAGAAGAAAAAAATTTGAGAGAGAGAGAGAGAGAGAAACAAATACAAGGGAAGGCCTATGCCTTGATCTACATAAGAAGAGAAAGAGTTAAAAGGTAAAAGCTCTGTAATTTTTTTTTTTTTTGGAGAAAGGAATTTTTGGCTTTTGTTGTCGTCGTCTTTACTATTATTAGTTTTATTACCACTATCACAAAACGATAACAAGCTCTTGCCTTCTATTATGAAATCGAAGGTTTTTGTTAAGGAATGTGATACAGTGAATCAATTCTTCCACGGTGATCAATACGATTGTTAGAAATTTGATATAAACATTTTTCTTCTTCAAAGAAGAAAGAGAGAAAGATATTGAAATACTTTTCTCTCTCTCTCGCCTTCTCAAAATCTTTTTTTTTCATCCTTCGATTATCCAATAAGAAGGTGGAGAAGGAAAGAAGGGAAGGGAGCTGGAGATCACTTTCACGTACAAAGTGTGGCATTAGTTGATCAAGGGCTGAGGTGATCCTGGGTGGCCTGAATGTGTTGATACCTCCTACAGTCTTCCTCTTTCTCTCTCTTATCCTCACTTTTACCTTCTTTTAGGCCTTAAATGATTTTTGTAAATGCCATCCATATAATTCTCAACATGCTTTTAATTACCGGGAGGCATTTTACATTTTTCAGAATCTTGATTAAAATTAATTATTTTGAATTCAATCTGTGAAAGGGTTAAAATATTACAATTTACGATATCAACACAAGATTAATGTATAAATTTCTACACGCTATAAGCTGAATTGGTCCTGATTTTAGTTCTTTTTTCCACGTTTTCGTTTCCTTAATTGTATGAATTGATACATAATTCAATGTTGAATTTGTCAAACTATCCCTTTTTCGTGTTTGTGAAATCGTGGTAATTTCTCCAGTTTTTGAGTGGACAAATAAACTGATATTTAATTTAAAATTTTATTGAAATATGATTTTAATACTATAAAAATTTAATATTTAAATATGAATGATAATTGAGTAAATATGGCAATATTTAATGAAGTGTGAATGTGGACCAGGTAGACTTGTAGTATTCTTCCCTGCTTAAGATACAATTGTACCGGACAGACATTTTCTTTCCCTCTCAATCTCGGTCTCTCTCTCTCTCTTTGTGAAAGTCTCAGGACAAGACTTTGTGAAACTGTGTGATGGATAATATGCCCAAGCTTGTCCATTTCAAATTGAAGATGTGTGTAGTATACCTATGAATCTACAATAAAGTTTGGAAGATTTGTTCAAGACATGTATTTTTTTTTTGTGTCAGAACACTTTATTATCGGACGGAAAAGGCTGGAGCAAAATAGGGAAGAGATGAAGGAGGATGAAGAAGAATGAAAGGTACCTATTTCGGATTGAATGTATCGAAAAAATCACGAGTCATCACGTCTCTCAAAATTTTTCTACTCTTTTAACAACAACACGGTGGACGGCATGTATCCAATTCCAAATATTATTTTTCTCTCTTAACTCTCTCCCTCTCTTTTGCTTCTTCTCTCTCTCTCTCTCTTTCTCTCCGTACATCACTTTTTAACGTATTCCCTCCCTCACCCTGTAACTACTACCAAATGTAACAACGGTAATGTGTTTGACTTACAATTTTTTATGTAATAACGTATAATACTATAATGAAAATACATAATAAATTGAAGAAAACAGCATCTTTCTCCACTGCATGCGGACGAAACCAATGGCGGAGGAAGAGGATAAAGAAAAGACATAATATATATTAAGAGAATTATTAGAAAATACTACAATATGATATTTGTTCGGTTCGGAAAGGGGAGAGAGAGAGAAAAAAAAAGAGTAACATTTTTCCTTTCTCGCGTCACACACAAAAACGGAACACAGAAAGACGAAAGGGAAAGAAGAAGAAGACGACGACGGGGGAAAAGAAGAAGACAAGGAACATCTTTGAGAAGAGTTTTTAAGATATTTCTCTCCCCTCCTTTTTTTTAAAGCAAAAGAAATCCTTTGACGGTTGGACAGTGATATATGCGTTTATTATTATCATCCTTCGTTCACTTTTTTTCCTCCTCTCTCCTGTCTTTTCAAATATCCTCCTCGTGTGAGCGTATGTCTCTGTCTCTCTTTTTCTGGCTATGTATACACTTGCTGTAGTAAAAAGGATGAAGAGAAAAGCAAAAAAAAAAAAACACATTGTGCCTATAAATATATTAAAGTAAGTGGTAGTCGAAAGAATAATAAGTAACGAAGACGAGAATTTTTTTTTTAGAAAAAAAAGACACTCAAAGTCAGTTTTATATATATTTTGTTCCAACGTTAATGTATAATTGTGTACTTATTGTGTAGAGCATTTGTTACATGTTTATAGGTATGGATTGCAGAGGAAGGAGAAAAAGACAAAGATGATGAAGGAGACTTGTTGTCTCTCTCTCTTTCTTCTTCAAATTATTATTATCATTATTATTATTATTCGACTCGGACAATTTTTTTTTGTCTGTATCAGCTTTTTCTCAGATACTTGTTGTTCCCAATGCCATATTGTACATGGAAAATGGTGGAGATGTATCTCTATGATACACCGCGGATTGGGAAAAAATTGTTATAAAGCATTGACTGAGATTTTTAATTCTGATAAGTGTCGTGATGAGAAAGGATGTGATGATCTTATCATCATCCCCTCTTCTCATGATCCTCTATTTTTTCCTTGGAAAATGTCAATGATGATAACAATTGTACTGAATTTTCACGAAAATGTTGTTTTTTTATAGGAAGAAATAAAAAAAAATGTATGGTTTCAATGGTGTTTTTTTTACTTCCAGAGCGTCATCATCATTCAGGAAATGGTGGGGCTTGAGACAGAGATGGGAGGGGAGAGAGAGAGAGAAAGAAAATTAAACGGATCTTTCGGAAGAGCCTGGAACACGTGCAAAGAGGCAAGACACACCGAGGGAGGTACCCAAAGAAACAGAAGATTAAAGAAGCCCAGGAAAAGGCAAATGAAAGGGTAGGAGTATGTGCATCATTCCGGGAAAGGAAACACACGTGTGAAACTCGTCCATATCTTCGAAAAAAAAATATACCGCCAGGAGAAAGTGTACGAAAAAAACAAAGACAGATTGGAAATCATGCAAGAACGGAAGCAACAAAAAAAATGACAAGAATGCAGTTTTAGACTCCAAATTAATTCTGGATAAATGCATAAGGTTTTAAAATAACTATTTCAAGTTTAAAAGATTAACTTGAAAAAATCTTTAAAAAATCTTCTCATAAAAAAAATGTCATTCAAGATTACATCCGTTCAAACAAAAGATGGGGAGAATAAACCCTGAAAAGCTCTCCGTCCGCCTTGCGTAATAAATTACAAGGAGGACAAAGCACGATCCTTCAGTGACAAGTGCTCCAATGTTCAAAAAGCGGTGATTGTGAGTTAACAAATTGGAAGTATCAAGTGGTTATGCAGGTGAGACTTAAATACAAATCAAAATAGATGAATACCAAAAAAAAAAAAAAGAGAAACAGGTTAAAAAGAGTCATTTTTTAAATTCAATCAGCGGCAAACACCTTCAATCTACAGGATGGGTAGTCAAACAATACTTTTAATGGTACAAGTATGTGATGTTACTTTTTTTTAGGTTTCTCCCTCCATCAAAATTCTATGGACATTTTTTTTATCCCTTTTCGACATGAACTACAAGTCAACAGCCGAGAGGAAGTTACGGGTGGGTTATAAGTTATAATGTATCACATCTATGTAAGTATACAAACATTACAGGCTTTATTCATTTCATAAAATGATAATGATGTGATGGAGACAAAACGCTCCTTCATAATAGGAGTAATAATAATAAATGCTCTTCATGACTGTACCTTATTCACCTGTAACTATTCCTTCTTTCTGTCTCTCTCTCTCTCTCTCATTTCTTTCTCCATCTACCCCTTTCTTTTCCCCAACCCTTCTTCGTCTTTCTAAAAATCCTCCCAACTCCACTTTTGAAAAATACGAGGTAACCATCCAGAAATAATACACTCAAAAAAAATGCAGATCCTACTTCTATCATTAAATTACCATAGAGGAACAAATAAAAAAAATGGTTACTAAAGCCTTAGAATTGCAATCCAGCCATCGCCCACCCTTTCTCTGTCTTCCTCCCTTAAACCGTGTACATTCCGAGTCTCCGCGCAAGGAATTTTTTTTTTAATACATAATAAAAGATTTGATATTATGAGATGATATAGAAAATTGATGTATCCTTTCTGTCTTTCACCGTGAGGCTTTCCCCCTCCTCCGCGGCGTCATTCCACATTTGGAGATTCTTCTCAACTTCCCCCCTAAAGGATCTTCCCCACACGTAGATATTATTTATACATAAACACCCATACTTTTTTTTTTTTACAAATGTCGCCCCATGTTCACACACAAAAGACTTCCAATAGCCATTAGTGTCTGTACATATGCATCGGAGATCGTTTTTTTTTATTATATGGAACTTGGACTGGGAAGACTGTCGTAGTAGTCAAGTAAAATGTAGATGTTGGTAAGAGTGTTGATCACCACTAAAAGAGGAGAGAGAGAGACAGAATGAGTGAAAGAGAGAGAGAGAGAGAGAGAGACTCAAATGAGTATAGAAGAAATGTTAGACTTTGCATAAATAAAATTCAAGCTTATTACATAAGAACCTTGGTGGCAGTTCTATTGAAAAAGGGCTTAGAGGGATAACTTTGATTCCTCTTCACCATTTTTCTGTAGAGTAATCAATCAATTTCCAGAAAGGTCTGTGATCTATGGATGTGGTTGCTGGCTTTGCATTAAGGAATAGATTGTATTACCTCATCCCTTTCCCCTTACACAGAGATGTTACATCCCCTTTTCTTCGACAGCGTATAAAATTGTCTTGTCTTTTGTTCTCTTCTTTTTTTAAAAAAAAAGTCAATTTTACCCCGTTTTTTAACAAATTCTCACACTTTCCCTTCCTTCGTTTTGCATCGTATGTAATATAGGCACATACTTATATTTTGTTTGGTTTCCGTGGATATTTTGGATTTTACTTCAGCTTAAGGTCTCAAAATGTAGCCAAAGGAGTGTTGCCATCGTTGATCAAAAACTCTATTATTATGCTTCTATATCCTGGAAAAGAGGCCCAGAAAAAAAAATAGAATGTTCCTGACTTTGATATTAGCGTAGTTTTTTCTAGAAAGTTCACAAAAATTCCTAGTACCTTAATTCTCTCATTTAACTTTTAACGCATCAGTTCCTCCATAACATACTCCATAGAAGGATTACAGAGCTTTGACATGTATAATTAAGACGTATATATTACATTTATGATGTCATATTGTGTTCCCCACAAAGAATGCGTTGGCCTAATACCTTGAACTTGAAATCCGATTACTGTGATTAAGAGCAATCTATCAAAGGCACATGGACATACACATGTATAGGAAGAGATCCTGCAATTAAAAGGGTTGGGGGGGGAATTTATGTGTGAGCATTATGTGTGAAATACTCCTAGACAATAAATATATGTTTTTGCAGACTATCAAAACACATCAAGTCATGATGATGATGAGGTTGACAATGAAGACTCCTGCAGGCTGTCAACTTGTTGTCGTTGTCTTTGGCGTGTTTGTGCATCATTCTCTTCACTCTCTCTCTCTCTCCTCTTCCTAAAGAAGACTATATACCTAGGTGCAGGAAAGCACGGTATATTGGAGTTTTACAATTATATGCAAGGTGTATCTGTATATGTAATATGTACGAATTCCATATGCAAGTAAGTGCATGTACAATATACACACACTGCAATGGCAAGCCCTGCACTTGAAGCAATACTTATATAAAATGTGTAGCATACTGGCATGACTCGGTGGCTTGTCCTTCAAAAAATTAAAAACTTGCTTCATCAGCCCCTCACGGTAATAATTCCAAGTCCTCGGGGAAACGTGCATTTTCAGGGATATTTATGCACTATTAAGTACAGTGACGGTAAGTAAAAGAAAGGAGAATTACATGGAACGGAGAGGCGAGAGAGAGGGAAAGAGAGAGAGACCGAGAGAGAGAAAGAGAGAGAGAGAAAGAGAGAGAAAGAGAGAGAAAGAGAGAGAAGGAGTGAGAAACAGAGAGAAGGAGGGAGAAAGAGAGAGAAGGAGAGAGAAGGAGAGAGAAAGAGAGAGAAGGAGAGAGAAGGAGAGAGAAGGAGAGAGAAAGAGAGAGAAGGAGAGAGAAAGAGAGAGACCAGAATGACGCTGATGATCAATCTAGTCTTTTACGGCCATAGGGTGACTTCACATTGCAAGGATGATGCACAAGTATAAAATAACGTTCTTTTTTATGAGTCTGTCAACATTTCCCCAAGAGTGCATACAGAAGGAAGGTGTACTATTTACATTTAGGAGAAATCAAAAACTTATGGAGTAATAAAACTGAAAACGATTGTCATTGTTGCGGCTTCGGCATTTAAAGTTTAAAAAAACATTATTATTGCAAGAATCTCCAAAGCAAATCACAAGTTTTAGAAGGAAGGGAAATCTATAAGGAAAAGGAAACGTATGTGTTCAAAATCCATTGACTAATCTCTCTGCAATTTATTAGTCGCAACTTGTGACAATTTCTGGGAGAGAGTCACGCCTTTTTTTTGGTAGGAGATTTCCAGCTTGTTATACTCCAACCGCGACCACAAACAAGAGTAATGGTTGGGGTGCACTTCACATGCCGCTTTCGACAGGGCACATTGTCAGTCAGATCTGAAGCAGGGTCCGACTGACAGGGTTTTAAAGCTTTAATCACATGAGAAAAATAGGGACTTAGAGGAGAAAGAGCTAAAAATGACACAAAAACAGCACAGGAGGACGTCTGTGCACTCACCCAAACGCCTTCAAACCAGACGGAAGAAAGTTCTCAGAGAGAGAAAGAGAGAGAGAGGGACGAGGAGAAAAAAATTGAGGAATTAGAAGAAAACGGAGAAGGTGCAGGCAGTCGTATTAATTATAAGGGGATATTTAGTTCTTCGTCTTCAGAGTACATAACAAGACTGACAATATGCTCAAAAAAAACATGTTCTAGATGGAATTAAAGGGACTTTGGGGAAGGCAAAAGGGTAAAATAGTTAAGATGTGTGAAACATGTCTCGCTTCCAAAAAGAAAGGATGGGATACGGAAGAAGTTGTCACATCCAAACAGAGATTGATTCGGCTTGCTCCGATTCAGAAGAGATCAGTCGTAGAAGAGGGAAGGATAAGTGCGGAAATATTATTTTTAGCACTTTTGTACTTGACAATGTCTGCAATGGCGTAGACAGGATGGAAGTGTGTGGAGAGTGAATCTTTGAAATGAAAGTAATCTACGAAAAGTCGGTTGTCCCAAAGAGCTCAAGCATTGAGATTTCAGGTTCAAGCGGGAGATTTCCGGAATGTTTTCTTAGTAAAAAGAATTGTTTCAACCACAGGGAGACAGATGACAAAAACAATGATGCAGAATCTTGGTGAAAGTTATTAACGAGGAGTCAAAGAGAAAATTGACTTGAGTTTCTCATAAAAAAAGTACAACTTTTGACCAATAAGAGAGGTACACCTACTGGAAATATAGGTACACTTCCTGGACAAGCCTCAAAAACAATAATTCTGGTGAAAATTTTACTTTAATTTTATTTAGCTTGAATTTAAAGGGGTGACTTTCAGGGTTCCGTAAACTCGTGCGTCATTTCATGATATTAATTTTTTTATACACCCTATCCTGTAGATTAAATGCAGAGCATGTAGAATTGTGCGTAATTTGATGGTCGAATAGACATTTAAAATCATTCTATTGTTTCTCCCCTTTCTTTGTTGCAAAGCCTTTGCCCTGGTTTGCTCTTTGATTAATCACTTCAATTATTCTGTTAATTTCTCGTTTCTTTCCCATTTGTATGGCTCGTGGTAAATTAGAAACATTTTTCAGTGGTTTAATTTAGTTCATTAATAAGGACAAATTACTCATTTCCTCCTTGTATCATCCCGATTCGAAAGGAGTGTTTCACATTTGATTATCTGATATTATTCTGATTTCTGATATCTAATATCTACAGACTGTTATCACAGTTTCATACGTGATTGCCAATTGATACAGAATGATGCCGACCAATATGAACGGAGGACCTGTGTACGACGGACATATTTTTATGGTTAATAATGCATACGCACGTGTGTATGTACGCAAAGGTTTAATTTTTGAACAGTTTGTTTTTCATTGTAAAAGAGGTAGCATTTTAGATTTTTACAGTCATGCAATAGGAGGAGAATAAGCGAGTAAAATAGTTTTACCCATAAATGTGCATGGAAGAAATGATGAAAAAAATGCTGTTGGATGAAAAAAAAAGTACACATGTTGATACAGACAATGATTCCGAGAATAAACTCAGCAGCTTCAAAAATGGTAATTTAATGGGAAAATAAAGCCGTGGAGAAGAAGAAAAAATGTACAAACACACGTTCATCGACGAGCATACGTGCCATCATTGAGTCATGAAAAATCCTTCGGTATAAATCTCTACGGATGAACAAATAAATGAAAAATTGCTGCGGATTTAGTATCTAAGATAGACAATTTAGAATCTGCGGAGTTGAATGAAAGCTCGTGAATTCAATCTGTTTTATCGATGGGAATCAAAAGGAATCCTTAAAAGGCTCCCAATCACTCACGTTTTGTACATTTGCCGCTCATATATAAAAACACATTTTTTTTTCTATCATATACACTTGAATATCTTTAACTACATTTTCCCCCATGTCCATTCTTTTGATTTTCTATATAATATAAATACTTTGCTTTTGATCCTTCTTGTTTGCACTTCCAGACTAATAATGAGGACGAATCACTTACAAAGGGAGACTGTAAATTTCTTCTAACCTTGTACAATTCTGAGCCTTTTCTCTCTGACAAGTCACGGCTACAGGAGGAGTCACACATGTACGTATAATTAAGCTCAAAAAAATCAAAGAAACCCCGAAAATACATTCATGACGTGGAGAAGAAAGAATGAATAAAAAAAAAAAATACTAGCAACAAGGTCTTTTCCCCAAAGATTAATAAACAGCTATCAAAGGAAGGCATACGACACCGACGAGGCGAAGTAAAAAAAAAAGTAGAATATTATTATTATAATTCATAACAATCGATTTTTTCTCACCATACAATAAGCACGTTCGCTTACTGACGTAAGTTGGTTTTTGGGACCGATGCTAATAAAAAGAAAAGAAAATTATACGTTACAGCAAATATTTTTTTACCTCCCTTTTCCTTGTAACTTCCTTCTCTTTCTTTTTTAGTTGCTTAATATAGAGGAAAAATATAAAAATAGTTTTGTTTCCTAATGGGAACTTATTTTTAAAGGTTATGGATGCGTTCTCTAACATAATGTGCAATAATTATTATTACTTCATTTATCCTCGAGATTTTTTTTATCATCTCCTCTCCTCGCTCACTGTCGTCTCTCCTTCTTTTCAATTTCTTTGTGATGCCTGCAAAAGAATGGCAATAGAAAGAGAGAAAAAAAATAAGTGAGAGCATAGGAAAAAAATCTTATGCAAGGTTTACCGAGAATAAAATAGGAAAAGAGCCAGGGGCAATGAGATAAATTTGTTCCATACAGTTCCTCCACTTTCAAGAGGTAAATTTAATCATCAAAAGAGACGACCCTGAAAAAAAATGTAGGAAAAGAATTTCCCTCAAATTGGTGCTATTGCTCACTGCAGAATTTTTTACGATAAAATATTAGGGAATGGGAACTCTTATGTATTTGGTGTATTTCTGACATCGAAAGGGATGAAGATAGAGAGAGAGAGGGTGAGTCTCAGTGAGAGAATGCATTTGGAAGCCATTATGCATTATTAGACTACAATACCTATATATATACATACATACAATATGAGTACGTGAAAGGGAAAAGGTTCCTCTGTGTGTAAGAGACCTCCAGGCAAAAATGCCTCATTCCAAGCGAGAATAATTTGTGAAACTCTTTCGGATGAGGCTTTTCAAAAATCTGCCAGAGTAATGATTGATTTTACCCAGGGCTTCTTTTGGCTTTCCATTCTTTCTTTTTTTTTTTCATAATTTTATTTTTAGTGCAAACATATTATGTAACGTACATACGGCACACACACAAAGGCATATCTCACGGTTTGGTATATAAAATGGAAGAGCAATTAATTTATCCATGTAAAATCCCTTCCAGGTTTACATTTGAAGGGCACGCGGAGATGTTGAATAAAAAAAAATATTAAAAAAAAAGGATTATGTAATTGTATGTGTCTACTATATAGACACGTGCGATAGGGGAAAGGATTGTGTTCGGGTGGGTTCTAATATTCAAATTTTGGTGTTTTGAAAGCGCATATATTTCATATTCGTATTATTACAGTACAGTGAGCACAACTGCTGAGGAGGAGGCCCAGGATATAATTGACTAACGTCACTCTCACCCAATCACTTCCTTTTATTTCAAGTTGAATTGTCTTATCTGTATAACTCCCTTGATTCCCTTCTTTGTTTCCTACCATTTCAAAAAAAAAAAATCTTCCACTCCCGGCTAGATACACGTCGACACTATGACGATTTGCACATTAGTTCATCTCTTTCGTCAAAGATGATATTCGTGGACCACCTCATACGGTAACGTTTTAAAGGATCCAGGATTTTTTTTCTCGAAAACTTCTTTGCTTAATTATAGATTACACTCCTCCATCATTTTCACCTTCAATCCTTCCATTTTAATTTTGAAATTCTGAGGCAAAAAGGTGAAAATATCATGTTTTGTAAATCCCTATCATTTTTTTTCCCTACTACCAAAGTTCATGTTTCAGAGGAAGGGAAATCCATTACTTGCACTTGAACAAGTGAGACACATTGAAAATTTGAACAAAGTACACATTAGAAGAAGAAACAATGCCCGTTGAAATTTCTCATACCAAAAGCTTCTAAAAGACATCCATATGGTTGTCAGAAAATGAAATCATGAGATAGAGACAAGTGAGTAAGCTGTCGTCTCAACAGTAAAAGAAGAATACAAAAATTCTCAAAAGATACAAAAAAAAAATAAACCTTACACTGTTCCAGAAGCAGAAAAAAATGGACATAGTGAGCAAGAAAAAGTGTATATAGTGTCAGAATTATTGGCAGGAGAGTGATGGAGTGAGGGCTTTTTTGGAAACTCATACCACCCTACACAATTTGAGCAGAAATAGGACATATACACATGGGCCTTATTCATAATAGCTATACATATACTATTCCGAAACTTTATTTTCTCCCTTTCGACTGGACTCTCTCTCTCTCTCTCTCTCTCAGTCTAACTCTGTCTCGCTCTTTCTCTCTCTCCTTACACCAACATAGCGAGTAGTAGTTAATTTGGACCCCCTTCTCCCACCTTCTGAGAGAGTATTATATTGTGTGGAAGGGGAAGAAAAAAACGAAAGTATATGTATTTTTTTAAAAAAAACTCTGAAAAAACTACAAGTGGTGTGCCTTTTACTAATAATAACAACAATAAATCCACTTTAAGAGTATAATAGCAGCAAAAGAAACAATTGTGGGAAACATGGCAAATGGTAAGTGTAATATGTATTAGTGCCCAAACCGCCTCAGCTCCCGTCAATGTGTACAGTAATACACAGTGACACTTAAACATGTGCATATATGCAGTATATGATAACACAAATACGTATACATCTCCTGGAATTGCATCTGTATATTGTACACAATTCCATAAATGAGTTTCTCTATACCTTCCAGGGAAAGTTGGGGGTAAAACGAGAGGGAGAAAGAGAGAGGGGAGTTGAGAAAAATAAATAAAAAGAGAGGTTGATCCTCACATAAAAATTACTTGAACCCTCACAAAGTTTCAAGTACCCATTAAAAATATTTGTTGTTTTATACTTTGGGGGAGAAAAAAAAACTCTTGTATAAGTGTAGAAGTTTGCCAAAAAATGTACCGAAGAAGAAAAAGTAGGGGGGGGGGAGAAACGCTTGTCCTTTATGATTGTGGGAGGTGCGATACCAGTAGTAAGTAATGTATGAACCACAAAAATAATTGTAAGGTATAGTGTGCGGAAAATGTAACTGGACACACTTTTTTTTATTAACTATTAACCAATCCTTTTTGTTACCTCCACGCTCACAACACCACTTCCACAATATTTAGTGGTGAGGAGGGAGAGGGTTGCTACAAGCCCAAGATTTTTTTTTAGTCAAAGGTTACTAGTACTAATATATACTTCTTCCTCTATAAACCACAACATTTTTTTTTTTGGATGGGGGGGTCTGGAGAAAACGGTTGGTTTCTACGACAGCAGGAGAGAAAATTAGAAGGTCTGGAAAGCCATTAAAAAAATTGGCAAAAAAATATATATATATATAATTTTTTCACTAAGTCTGGGATGAAGGAAAAGGGTACAGGAAGGTATCCAAGGCCCAAGGCTTTCTCAAAGAGTATGGAATGTAAAATAGTCTCGAGTATTCAGGCGTGAATTGTGTCGTTAAAAAAATATGGAATATAGTCCAATCCCACATTTTATACATTACACAAACTTTTCCCCTCTCTTATGTATTTTTTTTAAATATATTTTACTGTGTACATTATGTCCTTATTTTTTTTCATATGTTTTTTTAATGCTTCCCCAATATTTTCACCCCTTTTCCTTCCCTCTCTCCGTGTCTTTTCTGACACTTGGTAATTATTTTTGCTAATGGAACTTTCCCCGCTCCTTTCCCCTACTCTGTATATTCTGTACCATTTGGTGATTTTTTATTTTCTTATTCTGAATAAATTCATGTAGCCATTTAAGAGCAATCAGCATTATTTTGAATATTTCTGAAAAAGGTCCGTTGGTCTGGAAAAGGAAGAGTATTTTATTTACTTTCCCTAAATGTTATGAATTGGAAAGACGATTTTAAGACAGATTGTAGTATGCTATCAACTGAACAGCGTGTATTAAGGAATTTTTGTTTTAGCTTTTACAAGTCATTTCGCCCTCAACTAAATCCAGAGGATTTGAATAAGAGGTAAGACAAAGAATAATGGATAACCCATTTGACCATTTGCCACCCTTCTTTTTAAAGCGTTTAAGGTATACAAAAAGTGGAAGACTGGAGGGAGTATGGTGAGGGAGGAGGAAAGAAAAAAAAGGTAAAAAAAAAGGAGAAACAAAGGAGATAATAAATTATTTTCAATTAGAATACCTTTGGGTTTTATGAACTTTTTGTACTTGTATAATTTATTTTCTCCATGGAGATAATTTTTGCGGGAGTTCTCTCTCACTCTCTCCCTTCTCGGGTCTCTCCCTCAACACAGGGAAGGATCTCCGTGAAGAGGGGGGGAAGGGAGAAAAAAAGGTAGTCATTTGCCAAAATTTATGAGTTTATTTTGACAGGATTTTCATATTAAGTCTCTTTTTATTGGATTTGCGGAGGCAAAAAGGTGTTAAAGCACATGGATCATACACACATCCAACTCACACGCATACACACAATTCTTTTAATATGATTTAGTGAGCAAGAGTGAGAGGATAAGAGAGAGAGAGAGAGAGCATGTCTTTTTTAAGAGCGGGAGTATAAGGAACAGCAACAACTAGAAAAAAAACAATTACTGCATCTTTCTCGGTTCTTTACTAAAATATTACATAAGGATATGCTTGGTTAAGTTTTTTTTTTCTCTCTCTCCCTCTCTTTCTCCCTAATATCCTTCATCCTTTTTTCTCTTTCCCCCCATAGTCCTTTGTGTGCATAATAATAATAAATGATTAATACGGCGAGGTTTAATGACTGTGTAAAATTATGAAAAATCTGTGGTGTGAAGCATCTCATCTTCTTCCTCTTCTCCTTTTCCCTTTGCAAAATGAGCAACTATAATTATTTTTTTCCAGGGCAATAGGTAAGCAAATGTGTGGGAAGATGGATATTTTTAATAGTGTATAGCCGGGAAATATGACGGTTGGGAATAATGGGCATTGTTTTATTAATTTGCGAATATTTTTTTAAAGTCTGTACAGCAACGAATTTTTCCATACCCCAGCAATGTTTTTTTTTGTCCTTAGCCCACAAATATGTTTAGTATCATCAATCTAACACAACCGTGCATACATAAATGAGTCCTTATTTTTTTTATTTTTGTAGTCGAAATGCAGTCTAATCTTCTTTTTTTTTTCGCAGGAGGATAAGAAATGTGATGGGACTTTGTGCACTTCCAAAAAAATGTTAAGAAAAAAAAAAAGAATCTCAGAATGAGATTTAGTAGGAGAAGGGATTTTCGTTATTGCACACAGAATTACGCCGCTAAGTGATTTATTAAAGTAAAAGAGCGTGTAAATTCTAGAATCTTGTACGTTGGCTGGTCTCGCTCCAAATTATTTACTAGAATTATGTCCTTTACTCAACAAGTTCATCTTTCAATGTTCCACTATTATCTCTCAAACTTGTTTTCGCCTTTGCCTCTCATTCTTCTTGTATGAAACCGAAAGTTCCACTTTTGTCTTTCTTTGTCATTCTTTTCTACAAAATTCCATTGCCGTCTCTTACTTTTTTGTACAACATTCTTTGATCCGGGAGAGGGGATACTCGATATGTACAGGGACACCATTTTTTTCTGACTCCTGCTTCATTTTATAAAGTCAAAATAAATCCACCAGCAGATAGGAATGCTTGGAGATTTCTTGAAGAAAGTACATCCCAAATACATTTCCTCCAAGAAATCAAATAATTGAAAAACAATGTGACAATAAAAAAAATGTCTCGATGGATTCAAATACTGCAAAGTTTACAGAGAACGGCAAAAATATTAGATTTTGGAAATGAAACAAAAATGTCTAAGTAAAAGACTATTAAATAGTAAATGAGACAGATGAAGAGACGTGTCAAGCGTAGGTATAGACGTGAGAAAAAATAACTTTGTCTTGTCATAAAAAAAAATAAAGGAAGAAAGAGAGAAGAATAGGAGAAAGCTGAGTTTGTGTTAATCAAAAGTATTGAACACAAAAAGGGAGGTGCGGGTGATGCCCAGTGATCCAAGTCATGAGGATTAGTTTTTAGTGAATAAGTAAGAAGTCAAAAAAAAACTTCACATTGGAAATTTGTCAGCAGATGAACAGAATTATTTTTGTGTGTAAAAAAGAGACAAGGAAGAATAAAGATTGAAAAAAATAGAAGGAGTAACACAGAAGGCAGAAGTTGACTTAGAAAAAGAATAGTTGAACTAAGGCCAAAATGCCACAAGCCTACTTTACTTCCCTTATAAAAGACAGACACCTCTGATGGATACATATTTGTTGTGGAATTGTAAAACCAACTAAAAAGCGCACTTTCCCTTCCTTTTTGTAAGAGGTAACGAAAGAAATAAAATAAAAAATGTCTGTAATGCTACAAGCAATACAAAAAATAACGTACGATACAAAAAAAAATTGTGGGGGGGGACATATTAAAGCCACGAATGAGAATGTATATCCCCCTAGTTTACGTTATAAGTACCAATTATCGTAAAAGTAAGTCTTGTTACACATTCTTCAACTGACTCCGGGGAAGGCGGACAAAAACTTAAAGGTATATACATATATGTAAATCACGAGTGTAATGTATGTGTAAAGAGAAATATGAGCAAGTTGACGGATGTGGTTACTTATATACTATGGGGAAGACCTTTTCTCTGTGAACCCACAACAAAAACAACTCCTTTACACCCACCAATATCCATGCTTAACAAGGGACAAGTCATACATTGTACGTAATATGTAAACTATGTCGGCATTGCCATCATCATGTGCGATACCAACCATTTCAATTTTTCCTAGGAAACAACACTATATTAAAGGGAAGAACAGAGGGTTTCATTCAAGAAATGAAAGGGAGAGAGGGGAAGAAATCTCTCATTAAATTTGGTGTCATTTAGGAAAAATTACCCTTTCCTCTACACTGACTAAGACATTAATTTGCACTGTGCACCGTAAATCTCCACGACAAAAAAAAATCCCGTTATCTCCTAGTGGATGTAACCCTGTATTGGGGAAGCCTCTGGTCTTTTCCTATGGGCACCATCCCTTGTTGACAAAAGGCAAGTTTATTATTTTTTTTACATGTCTTCAACAACCTCAGTAGAAAGAGGAAGTATTTGGGATAAAAGGGGTAAAGTGAAGGTAAAGCGTGTATCCGACTTCACACATGAATACCCCGGGACAAAGCCAGGTGTGTACGTTAATGTACTTTTGTATTATTTATGGATATTGCTATACGGCCACTGCTGTATTGAATAATAAAAAAAATCCCTTGTATCGGGAGCAAGATGTTTTTCAGTAATTTTTGCTACTCTTCGTCGGCATTGTTTTAGGTGACACCCGATTTTATTTTAAGTGGACATAATGGATTTTCAATACATTTTTTTTCAAAATGCTAGCGTGTCGAAAATCTTTGTAATTTTTATGGAAGTATTGTACGGAGAAGATGTGTCAGATATTTTGCAACTTTCACAATTATAGGAGCCATCTTCAAATCTCTTCTTCTTTCTCCTTGATAGAAGCACGCAAAATTGTCTTGTTGTCAACGGAAAAGTTTTATACCAACAATTTCTAATTTATCGTCGATGACGGAGGAAAAAAAACTGGGTCGTATAATCCCATGAGTCTGTGACTTTGTATAATCGCATGAATAATTTGTACTCTGTCCCCTTAAACACTCTTCTTTCCACTTTTTTTTAAAACACCTTTCTATAATAAAACCAAGGCTAAAATGATAAGAACACACTTCTATTTCCTTTACAACAACCAAAATTGTACGCACGAACATAAATCCTTTTACACAGTCATGCAATGAAAGAGGAGCGTGCCTTTCTGCGGTGAAAGAATGTCTTCAATAAGATAAGATCTGATACATATGTAATAGGTATACGTCCTCGTATTGTATAGGTATACGTATACGTATGTAATAGGTATTGGAATGCCAGCATAAAGAAAAATCTGCTCAATTAGGGCTTACCTTTTACTCAAGGTCCAAAAATAATTCTTAATTTTTCTTCTCAACTTATTCACCTTCGAAATTATTTACAGTTAAATCAATTGCCTTTGTAAATGTAACTTGAACAATGTTTGTAATTAAGAAACTCGCGCACACTTGTTTCCATAGGACTGAGCCGATGATGGGCTTAGTACAATTAAACTGAGGAGGAATTTAGACATTTATGAAAAAAGCAATGGGCGAAAGAAAAGGAAGCAAAAGTTTCCGCAATAGTATCACAATTCACACAGAGTCAATAGCTTATACGGAATAAAGGAATTGTAAAAATTATTCCGTTCGCTGGTTGGTTTGGTCCACGTTTAATTTAATCTTCATCTAACTCATCATCATCATTCAGTATCATTAATACAAGCAATATTATATGAAAGATTCAGGTAAATATAAAGCGTAAAAAAATGTTCGTATTGAATAAAAAAAATTGGTGGATACTACATAAAGGGAACATCATTGCTTTCTCCAGTATTTGGGGAGTATTTTGAGAACTACCGACTTAATATTAATAGTGGGAGAGGCAAGTAATGTAAAATACTGTACTTGGGATAGTGTAAATAATATAAAAAATGTCGACAGAAGATAAGAGCAATCCCTTTCACTATCAGCTATATACAGGTTTCTATTTCACCTACAAAAACAAAATTTTTATATAGTAACAGTCTCTCAAAAAACTAGTGAAGGGGAGACCTTTTGAAAAAAAAGTACTTTAAAATGTTTGAAATATACATTATTCTAATAATTACAATTCTATCAAAAAAGTGATAAAGAATTAACATTAATTATCTTTCCCATTTACAGGTGAAAAAATTATACTTTGTTCTCGCAATGGATGAAGGCTAATTTGTTTTTTCCTTCATTTGAACTGGTTTATTTGCATCACATCCATCTACATAGCCATAATCAACATACATTGTTTCAATATAAAATGGCTGGACATTTTCAGGAAGATTTTTCGCACTTTTTGGAATAAGTTCCATACTTGATAATGTATGTAATGAAGCATTTTATATGTTCATTTATACTTTGATACTACAAAATTTCACCCACTTTCATCGCATGTTGAAAGTAAACTCATGCATGCTCAAAGCGTGTAGTGGTGGAATAGAAAAAAATCTATGATAAACAATGCTCCAACTCACAGAGTTCATGCGGTATACACGAGGTTTTTATTAATAGAAAAAAAAGTAAGAGAGATAATAGCAGAGCCAGCTCGTTTTTGTTCCATTTTACTACTATTTACTATTATTTATTTATCTCTCGAATAAGTGTACTTTTTTGGGGTGATAATTTCGCAATACTTATAAAACCACTAAAACTGGCTGGAACCATTTCTGTCTTGTCCATAGCAAAAACAAAATTCATTGAAATTTTGAGCTATAGATATCAATTGTTAAAGATTAAACAATTATATGCAAAGTGTCGATATTTATATATTTTTTTAAATTACGACCCACACATGATTTCATGTATGATCTGAGAATACGTGCTGTTACACGTGAGTATAACACATGAGGTAAAGGTATAGGGAAGTTGATATTAGTGATCAAATGTCCTTTTATTGCCCGCCTGGACACCGGGCAGACAAAAAGGACTGGAAGATATCAAAAAAATTATAACCCAAGGCTCAATATACTGAGGGAACTAAAAATCCAAGTTTCGTCCCAAAGGACAACACACACATCAATAAACAAAGTGACATATGAAGCTTTTCTCATTGAATCAACTGGTCTTATCTCACTTTTTTTTTCGCTGATAGGCAAAAAAATCGTCTCCTCCGACTCCATTGTAATCACTTTTTAAGTGTGTACACAAACATCCACGTTTGGTGCATAATTGGGGAAAGTATGACTACCCTCCGATGGCCTTTTTTCCCGCTCCTTATGTAACTACCAATTCAAGGCACTCATTTTTCACGTACGACTTCGTAGTACACCAATTTTTTAATCACTTTTCACATCTTCACGCCAATCATATGCTTACATAATGTGTCAAAGGAGACAAATACATGTGTCATTCAGACTGGAAGCAAATATTTTAGTTGTGATGATTCACATAATTTAATATAATATTTATTAATTAACAATTATTCAATGTAAATTTATAATAATAGAAATGTTTATTTTCTTGTAATTAATTGAAATTATTCATTGGATGCCAAGTATTATGAGTTTTCCCCGTATTTTCAATACTGGCATAGTCCAAGACGTCCGAGCCTTCGAGAGTAATCAGTAGATCAGTAGGACAGGACATTCCAGGTTGCTATGTAATTAGGAGGAGCATTAACTTATTTTTGCAATAATAATAAGCTCATTACATGGTTATCATGGAGAAACACCTTCACCAATATCTAACCAATATCTACATATGTACATATGTAATGTCCCATCAGCCGATGACACTTTCGTATCAATTAAATAGTAGTATAATTGTTATCATACACTTAAACCGTGATTATTTTAAAATCATATTTGTGGTAAAAATTTCGTAAGAGCTCATCAGATCCAGACTTGACCCAGCAAAATAATTCGATTTAAAAATAGTTGTAATTCATCAAATGACCGGAGATAGACCATCTCCGTGTGCACAAATTCTTGCGAGAAGTACAAAAAAAAGTTGTAGGAATTAACAAATTTAATACGTAATTAAATATATTTTATAGCTTCATTTGGAACTAAAAAAAATTATATTCAACGAGATTACGGAGGAAAGTGGAGGATTGAAACTAAACATGAGAGTTCTATTATCATGAGCGCTGGTAAAATGATGACAGCTCATTATTCATCCGATAGAGAAAAAAACATTCCAAAATAGTCGAAATTTAAAGAATTTAGCCACCGTATAAGTTTAACACTGTTACATGAGCTATTGATTACATAACAGCGACTTTTATGAGCATTTTAGTTAGCAGGAGGACTCTGATTATAATTTGTTAATTTTATAACAGTAATCTACCTTTGGAAAAGGATTCCTGAAAAAATTAAGGGGCATATAGCTTTTTGAAAAGAAGCTCCAGAATTGGTTGGCCAGAATTATAGTTTACTCAAATTAAGTTTAATGTCTTTGTATAATGTACTTTGCACAGATCTGTACATACCTGACACAAGTTTCTGTGCGAGTTTCTTCCCATTGAAAACGCCAAATAAGGGCATGTACAGGGAAGAGTATATAAAAAGCTGTGCTCCAGTATCATTGTGGTGATCAAGGAAATGGAATTTTATTATTTATCTTGGTAGTACAAAAGTCGGGAGAACTATTATTCATGGAGTGTGGAAAGGGTTTTGATGATAATTTTTTATGAATGAATTAAATCTACCTAATCTATATGGAACTGACTCCATGGAGTTTTGTATTTCTTTTTTTTTTTTTTGGTTCTCAGGTAGAAAAAAAAAGGTTGGTGTTAACATCACTTTCTGGAAAGGGACGTCACTCATATATACATTTGTACAGGTAATTGCATACTACCCGCATTTGCTCTCTTCATCCAGGCATTTTTAAAATCAAAATTCTTACTCCATAACTATATAAAATATACAAAGTGTTATTGCTTCATAAAAATTTCTCTTTCCCTCACGTTTACCGTTTATGTTTATGTTCATTATGTACGTCAATGAAATTGCTTCTGAAACTTTCTTTTCCTTTAATGTAAAAACAAAGCTGCTCTTTCACCCTCGCCTTTCTCCCTCTTTCTCTCTCTTTGGCTCTCTCACCAGCAATGTAATGCAGTGAACATGAGCTGCTGACTTCAGTCTTCAAATTTCACCATGTTTGCCCCTAATCTCAGTCATTATTACTGAATTCAATTGTACTATACTTCCTCAGTAAAGGAAAAATTGCCACCCATTCACCTTGAGTGTATACTGTAGACAGCTCAAGAAATAATTATTATGTATGAAAGTGTAGACGTGTAGAGATCTTTACTTATTCGCAGCTTCTTTATATAAATTCTACCTTCAGAAATGGACTCCAACGGAGCTTTCCTTGTTTGAGGAGATAAGAAATTCTGATTATTCATACACAAGTTCGCCATTTCAAACTTATTTCATTTTGGTTAAAACATTTTATTTTTTTATGTGAGCCAGAGTTTTTAATAACGATTGTTATTTGGATTAAAAAAACTCAGCAGCAAAATGCTATGAGTTGAGTGGTGTATTTAAAGATTGGGACAAAAAAAAAATATTAAATCCCATCGCTAGACTTTTGTATATGTATTACCTACCCTTTCGTCCGCGGGTGACGACAGTTGTTTACCAAAGATTTGTAGACAGTAACTGCCACGGTATGGCATGGAGGCAATGAAATGGGTTAATAAGTTCACTTTTAATGATTGACAGGGTCCTGATATGATATAGGAGGTAGCCGTTTTCTACAGACGCTTCAGAGGAATGTTGGGAAATGTGCGGTATACAGGAGAAAAATGTTTTATTTATTTATTTCCAGTTTTTTTTTCACCTTTTGTTTATTATTATGTTCCATTTTCCATATCCTTTATCTCACACGTCTGTTTATTGTTATAGTTTTTACCATAAAAATAATAAAAAAAAAATCTCTAGTTTTGATTTCAGTTACATGAACACATATGTGAGAGTTTACAGCGACAAAAAAAAAATTACTATCAGTACGAGGATTGTTGGTCAGAGCGTGTTTTTAAGAATTGAGCATCTACAGTAAAAATAACAACGCAAAAAGAAAGTCATAACATTTTTTGCATGTTATCGTTCATGACTATATTCACACTACTTTTCCTTTTACTTTACTTATAGTAAACACCCTTTCCGTCCTGAAAAGATTAGTTCTTTTATTTCTTTTCTATATTTTTTTTACCCTTTCTTTCTCCCTATATTGTTTAGAATGGGAAATGTTTCCGGTACCAAAAATCTTTCTTTTCCACCACTTTCCCATTTATACCTGAAGGACATCATTTGTGTGGTAAAAGGAACGTTCGGCAGAAATCGTGGGGGAACTATTGAATGTATGTATATATAATACCCATTTCATATGGGAAAGTAACGTTTAAATATTAAAGGAAAGGCCCTACCACCAAGAAAAGAAAGACTTCCTCATTTCACCCTCTGTTTCCCAATCTAAGGAATTACCTTGGGGAAAGAATTACTACTATCAGCAGTAAACTGTCGTCAACGGGGAAGATAAAAGTTCAAAGCCGTGGGACAAGTTTAAAGGGGGAGTCAAAATTATTTGGTGAAGCTTCTTCTTTTTTTTTTTTACACGCAACGTGCCGAAAGCGTAAGTGTTGTTGGTGGTGTCAGAGCAACTTTACACGAAAGAATATCAAACAATTATCTTCACGCATAATATGTATACACACACATGACGTTGATTCAAGGATATGTTTTTACCCCTTTTCCTCTTTCCACAATGTAGGAGATATGAGCATGGTTGTAAGGGAAGGGGTAAAAAAAAAAAAGAACACTAATAGCTCCATGTACAAATCGTTCAATACATTGGAAGTGACACCCTCCTCAAGCTCCCGTTTTTTTCCCAACTTTTAAAGGATCTCCACGGAAATTATGGGAAGGGTGTATATGTTCGGTTAAAATGGGGGAAAATCCTTCTCATGGATGAAAGAAGAGACTCTCCAACATACTTTTAATACTTGTATTTTGTATATATGTATAATTTTTTTTTGAAGACGTTCAAGAGGAACCATGTAATACTTGGTATGTATCCTCCTAAGTAAGGGGAGAGAAGAGAGAAATTAAGGAGTTTTTACTGCTAGTGGGCCGGCGAGACCACATGTAGGAGCTGGTGAATGAAGTGACAAGAGTGTGCATATTGCAGACATTTAATCCATTTCTAAGGAGTTCAACGAGGCGTGAAAAGTTGAGAAAAAGTCTTAAAGATGCCGAACAAGATACACAAACAAGAGGAGTCGGGAGTGAGTAAAAAAAAAAATGCTTGTATTTTCTATGTTCTAGACTGCACTATATCTCTTTCTCCCTCCACCTCAGCCTTTTCAAAGTAACCATACACTGTATTATATTATGAAGTCTTATTATTAGGAGGAACCAACGCAATGATGGAGGGGAAGAGGTGGATGGAGAAAGACGATCATCTTTGGAGACAAAACCATGTGAGATTCTAAGCAATAAATACTCTTCCTACTATATTTCTTGTTGCAATAACCCTTTATGGGTTAACGAAGCTTTTTCCCACATTTACAAACACATTTGAGCCAGTCATTATGGGAGAGTAATTCATCCGTAATTTTTTTTTTTTTAGGTGGAAAAGTTTTTAAAGACATTCCAGACATCCCCTTTTCAATGCTATGCATCACCCCAAGGTACTGTACCTGACCTTTCTTTTTTCATTAATTTTCTCATTTATTTTGTGTATCAATTAATAAATTTTAATTAGTACGGTCTTAATTAAACATCCATCCCTCACATGTGATGCTTTTTTTTTTGGCATTGAAACCAAATGTAAGATCTCTGATGAGCTGATGCATGCGTTCTCATAAATGTCATATCACAGAATTAAAAACAGATCCCCTGTATATTAATTTGTCCTGTGAGTGTGAAGGCATTTTGAAGAACTCATCGAAAAAGATGTTTAAAAGCAAATTGGATTTTAACGTTCACCAGAATTACAGTTTTTTCTGCTTCTACTAATTCCTTTATAATTCATTTATTCACTTTATGGAAAAATACAATATTTTAGATGCTTCATTAAAAAATAAGTCCAGAAATGAAAATAAGTTCATGGGTCTATTACATATCGTTTATAGGCCGAGTTACACATACGACTAATGAAATTATAATGTAGTTTCTGTCGTACTGATAAAGCCTTAGAGCAGATAGCCAAAATTCTATTTAGGCACGCTTGTATGTATGTATTATAGATTCTTATCCATAGCATGAGCTTAAAGGAGAAGAAAAGCTGAACACCAGGAAAGAGAGATGATATTAGAATTTTTTCCAACATTTCCCAGGCCCCCTTCGTGAATTGATCCATAGAAATAAAGTACACAGGAGTAAAAAAAAAGACGTTGCAAGAGTGCAATTGAAGGGATGCTGCTGAAGATGTCAATACCTATAATAGCCAAGTAATAATAAGCGCCCCAACGACTTATCATCTTGCTTCTGTACCATGCCGCTGTATGGTCTTGTGGGTAAAAAAAAATCGATTCTTTTCCAATTTACCGTACAATAACACATGCACCCCCTTGGTTTCAAAAGGGGAAGCCAAAGGAGTGATTACACATGATATTTACATAAAAATACTGGCATACAATAGCGTCCCAAAGGGCTTGCTGGAACGCGGAGACAAATGTATGGTGGAAGAGGGCTCATATTTGATATATGTACAAGTATATTCTTTACTTGAAATTATATTATAATGTGTAAAGTCAAAATACCCCGTTCAGCACCAATAATAGGCAAACGTATTGACTACAGAAGATCGTAAAAACTTTATTTTTTTGTTTTGTTTTTTTTTTCTTGAACTTTCCAACAAAGACCACAGACGCTTTTCTCGCCCTAAGGAGAAGGGAAGAGGAGAGGTAAAAAGGACAGGATTTTGTAGGAAGGCCTAAATAATGAGAGTATTGACGATATGCATATTATTTACAAGTCTCGGGAAAAGAGAGGGGAGACAGAGGAGGCGGAGGAGGAGAAGAAGAAAAAGACAAGTCAAAAAATAAATTTTTACCCGGGCAGATCGTGGGAACGCCACGGACTCTCTCCCTTTGCATCTACACGCAACATTACAACATGCGCTTTTTCGGTTTTTTTCTCTTTCTCTCTCTCTCTCTCTCTCTCTCTCTTTCTCTCTTTCCATGCAACCAATACAGAAGCAATAATAATCATAACTATATACATTACGTATATACATGTGGAACATTTCTCTGTCGTTTTCCGCACTTTATCACTTACTTGGTGTTGTTAGAAAAAAGGAGAGATTCTATCCCTTACCCGCACATGTGCTTATTTACCTATAAAACACATACTGCACACATCAATTTGGGTTGCAGATACAAATTCATCTTCGGTATATTTTACTCCTTTTCCCCTTCCACTTTAGTTAATAACCACCCTGTAGAGAGAATGGGCAAAGAGAGCATTACTAGCACTACCTCGCATTTTTTTTTTACTGTCTCCTTCTCTCTCTCTCTCTCTCTGTAGCAAAGTTCAAAAAAGAAGTAAAAGTAAACGAAATGAAATGAAATGAGAAATGAAGAACGTAAGGGGTTTCACTGTTTTTCATTTCTTTTTAGTCCTTAAAAATGACAGGCTGGTAAAGCCGTCAGTCTTCGCCCTCATTTGCGTAAAGTAAAAATTAGGTTTCTTCGGATTCTCAGTCTTTCGCTGTCTGTCTCTCTTTCTCTTTTGCTCTTTTCCTCTGTCTTTCTCTCTCCCGCTCTCTCTTGACTATGTGCAAACAAAAACTTATATACCATGTGTATTACAAGAAATGTTAATTTCTTCGAGGTTCCTTTCTTTGAGTATGTTCCCGAAAGAAGAATACACAGTCCCAGGCGTTTGTACATAAATAAAAAAAAAATATGAGTCCGGATGTATGAAATGTTGAAGATAACTGTTTGGTCTTGCCATGATTTTTTTTTACCCCTCCCTCTCTTTTTCTGCTCTTCTCCTCCCCGTGTAAACTTACATACATTGTATGTACGTCGGCTTGGCTCTGCCAAATAATTCATTTAGGAAACATGTGGTGAATATCATTTGCCTACCTAATCTCTATCTAATGCCTCCAGTCATATTTTTCATTTGTGACAACTGACAACTGTTTGGATCCTAATCCATGAAGTGGAAGTGCCTTTCGGTGTAACTATACTACTACTAATATACACTATTGTTTTAGAACAAAGTATCATCTTGCTCCAATTGTCATATGTGTGCATGTACGCACAGATCTTATAGACTTGCACTTACATGTTTGATTTGATTTCTTGTTTTTCCACGAAATTACTAATGATAAGTACCACTATATTGCCAGGGCATGTGGGCGGGTGGATTTGTTATTAGTTATTATTGTCTCACCACCTTCGTCTTCTGATTCCTTAAAGGAAATCATTGTATAGACTATGTATACCTATATGTGATGTAGGTGTCAAATTCCTTCATAAATCTATCCAAGCCCAGACACATGTTACCAACCTCATTTTGTCGTTACCCAGTAACGGTTTTGAAGTTTATTATTACTTTGATGATACCAAATAGCAGCATACTAATGCACGGTGGGAACAAAAATTGTCTGCATAAAGAAAGCACAAGGGTAGAAGGACAAATATCTGAAGAAAGAAAGCACAAGAGAAAAGTTTGTAGTTATACTGTAGTACCATTTTGTTATGATAATTCATCCCCAAATTTTTCCAGTAAATCTTGCTCTTTTTTTAATTATTTTTATAAGCAAACATTTTTGTGGTTTTGATTCCACACGTAAGCAAAAGGAACAAATTAAATAGGACGGGGCGAGGAAGGGTATGAGTTTACAACGCTGAAGTAGTCAAATGGTATAGGATGTAAAAAAAAATTAAAAAAAGGGATAATGATAATTGACGAGAGTGATATTGAGATGGTCAGTTTGATAGTATTGAGGACAGAAAAATCCATAAGGATTTTTTCGGCAAAACCAGTAGAGTGTATAGTAGTTTTGCTTTGAACGGAACGGGGTCACCCCTTTCTCATGTCTATGCATATGCATATACATATGCACTGAGCAAGCTGTATAGGTGTGCCGGACCAGGAAGAAAAGGGTAGCTCCTGGCTCCAAAATCCTGCAATGCTCTGTACTCATCACACCCTTACTTTACCCTCCTATTCAATGTGGCACTGACCTCTTTCTTCCGAAACTTGTTTTGCCAGAAAAATTATTGGTAAAAATAAATTTTTAATAAAATCAAACATTTTTTGTACCGTATTTCCTTTGGTCTTATAAGGGTGACTATAAAAATACAATGCTTCCCATGATGACCCCTTTCATTTGATTGGGGAGTCCTCTACTCTGGACATTTAATTTATATATTTTTTATTTTCTTATACTATATACTATATACTTGTACACTTTGAAATCATGGGAAGATTTCTACCGTGTGAAATAATATCTATTTGTTATTTTTTACTTCTCCAGAACCAAGAAGAGAAAAAGAAGGGCAAAAAAATATTGGAGTTCAATACAAAGTGGGTGATTTTTTGGACCAAATAAAGTAATTTTTTTTGTTTCCCGGGTATTTATATTAGTTAAACCATGTGAAGGTCCGAGCTCCGCATCGAAATTCGTATCCCTGTAAATGAATAGAATTTTTCCCTGGCATATTGTTTCAGTTTAATAAGAAAAGAAGTAGAACGTGAGACATTTTGTGAGTGATTACTTCTATAGGATTTTGGACTGTTATTTTTACTGGACTTTCAGAGAAAAAACAAAGAGTTAAAAGGAAAGAATTATTACTACTGTTACAAGTCTACTTTTCCGTTGTCAATTTTTTCTCAAATATGTAAAAAAAAAAAAAAAAAAAAATACGAGGGGACATGACGGGTGTTACTGGGTTGGTGAGACTGATTATTTCTCTGCTCCACAGTGCTTGTGCATACATTAATGTACGTGCCTAATAAATGGTTCAAACTTATTTCACTTGTATTTTTTTTTTTACCCCAGCATAAAATAAATTCTTTCCATCCACGCTATACACTCTAGTAGGAGGAATTGTTTGACAATGGAGAGGAACACAAGAGTAAAAATTCCCCGATATAAATAATATTTATGGTCATAAAATACATCCGGTAAAAATTGTTATTTAAAAGTCGAATACATTACATCGACGACAATAAATTGTGTCTGTATGTCAATAAAAACACAAGGGCTGTACTGTGAAGACAAAAAAAATACTTGTATGCCGGCGACACACACACAAACGGAGTTAAACTGGAATACTTTTGCTATGGTGAAGGAGACATGTGTATTGGATGGTTGGACCAAAAAAAAAAAAAGAAAGTCGGGAACCCTCAGCCCTCCACCAAATGTGGAAAATGTATGCAAGAGAGACCTTATAGGGTGAAAGATTGGTAGAAAAAAAAATAAAAAAACGTACAGAGAGAAAGATAGAGAGAGATATTCTGCATTTATTCGAATTCATATATATTTCCCATGCTGTCGCAGAAGCCTCATATTTATTCATGGAAAAATGCATGACAAGCAGAAGGAATTCTTCACTTACTACCCCCAACTTTTATGGGAAAATATGAATGGTTATTTTTTAGCTGTTGCATTTCCTGTTTCCACACATCTGCTCCTCGATGTTTTTTTTTATTCTTACGTTTTGCTCATTGCTCTAAAATTCTCTGTCCCTATGCCTCATTCTCTCACTCTCTCTCTCTCTCTCTCTCTCTCTCCCTCTCTCCCTCTCTCCCTCTACCTAAAGGGTTGCTTTCCTGGGTTTGAAGGGTTGAAAAGGAAAATCGATATTTTATCACAGGATTGTGGCATATTTCTGCTCTCCCTCTCTTCCAATTTTTTTTTAATGTTCCCCTTTCGAGGTCTTGTACTTGTACGTACATAAACTACTCCAACAAATGAACAGATTCTTCTGATTTGCTCATGCTTCATCTTTTCACAGTTCACTCAACTATTTTAAATACAAAGCGACGGAGGAGAAACAAAAAAAAAAATAAGGGGAAAAAAAGTTGAGGAGGAACAAACAAAACCAAAAGCGACGTTTTAAAAAAAACTCGGTTCTTTTCTTGCATACGCTATGCATATGTGGGAGAGCAAGCTAGAGTTTTTTTTAAAAGCTAATACAATCCACAATTGAGTTCCTTTTCTCCGTCAACCTTTTTTTATTATTATTATTAATACCATCTTTGACTGGTTCTGATTATTCCAATGTGGTGATCGGTTACTTATGTCCCTTTATTTGCTTCTTTCTCTCTCTGTACATACTATAACGAGCTCTCCTTTCAGGCTCAATGGAGAACGTTGGGATGGTTATTATGACGAGAAGTTCAATCAGAGGACCTTATTCTCTTCTATTCAAATTAAATCATAGGCCTAAGCATAGAGAGAAATTCTCCATCTAAAAACGTAGAAGAAACAACGGAAAGGAACAGTTTAAGCAATGGGGGATTAAAAATCAGATTGCGCATCAAAGATAATCAGCACTGACAAGTCCAACAAGGGCAAAACGTTAAGATTGGCAAAGCAATAATCAAGCAATAATTATGTAATGCAACATTATTGACCACATTAATTCCACGTCCAAGTTCACGTGTAATGCCCGGGTTCGGATTGTGGAAGATTCCTGTTTTGACCAGAAAATGGAGCCCAAATTGAACATACGATTTGTTTACGGAATTCATCCTCGATCTACATGCCGTGAGGGTTGGCAAATGAGCATTTATTATGAGTCATTGTAAATTATGTAATGATTGTTGCTGTATGCATTGTAGTCGGCTTCACTCAGATCACGTATTTGGCGGTGGGATGCTTTACGACTGCATTTTTATGATCATGTTAATCGCATTAATTGTGCGTCCAGTCCAAATGGAAGAGCTTGGAGAAGAGTTGACCATTCTCTTCCGGATTTCTGGGTTGCTCAGAATAAAAGAAAAATGGCTCGGAGTTACTTGGAGACTGAAATAGTAGTTGCAGTTGTGTATACAATAAAACGTTTGTTTCTTTGTTGACAGAAGTGTCTCCTCCCTTTCTCCTTTCCTTTTCTCTGAAACACACATGTACAAGAGGCCCTTGTACCGGCAAAGGCAATATTACAATATACATAAATACATATTATGCATCCCTGCACTATTCATTTTTTTTATGATAAATCGTTTGTTATATACAAATGTATTTTGTTTGTTTGAATAAAAGGAACTGATAAAACTGAAATTATGCTTAGGCGAAGATCACCAATTACAAGCAATTGTTCTTGTTCATGTGGGATTCGTTCACTTTTTTTTTCGACATTAATTCCAAACCAATACCAATCTCGGCGGTATCATGTAATATATTTCTTCCTCCAGCTCTTTTTTCTTTGTCCTCCTGTATTTATTCAAAATTATAACAAAGGGTAAAAGCAATAAGTCCACGACAATGAGTCGTAAATACGTATGAATGCATGGGTATACATACGTACTACATAATGTGTGCAATATAAAGCAAATGTAATATCTTAGGCTAATATACGAGCAGTATGTATTTTTGAAAACATTTATTTAAATATGTTTTTAACAAAGACTCGAAGATCTTTTTTCAATCAGCGAATATTTATTAGTTTATTGTAATCAAACGTTCGATTATTACGTACTTCCCTGTAGTTTTCTCTTCCCATGCGCCAGTTCTTTTTCTTTTGCTCTTTGATTATTGAAACAGTGTATTGACGAGATTCACATACGTTTCAATATTTTCAATATTATACGAGACAATGATATTATTAGGTATATTATGTAAACTAATTATTTATTATTGATACCATCATAGTTGAAATTTAGTTCGGCGGGGTTTCACATTGCGGAACTTCTTGTAATGGGAAAAGTTATATAATTAACATACTTGTATGCAGGAATAAGAAATGGATTAACGCACTGATTTGGAAATTGATATATATATATTTTTTGAAAATAGTTGAAAGAATACACAATATAGTTCTTCTGATAATTACATGACTTCGTCTGGGGTTCGTCTATATTTTTCTCGGTAGAATATAGAGGAAATATTAGAGGAAAATATTAAAAGAACAATGCATTCAGATAGGTAATCTCACGCAAGGTCAGGTGTAAAATATGATATATTTTACGCTTGTTTTAAAGTTTTAGAAATGGGCTTTCCAGGGATTTTAGAAATGGCATTACCTATTATAGTGCTTTTTAAATTCTTCCCAAATCCCTGAAAACAGAGAATTCAAAATCTGGGCTGAATAAGGTGAGTAAATAGAATGTAGCTGTTGTACCGGTGTAGTTTTTTATGTCAATTAATGTTATTATAATTCATATCGAACTATCCCTGGCGTAAACTGGTAAAAATTAAAAACGTAATAAGAAAGTACTAAAAACTTTGAAAAGTTAAAATAATGCCTACTTTGACCATTTTGAAGCTGCGATTGAAGCATCAATAAAACTGAAAGCCAGCCCTCGCCATCTTTTGCAAAGGAGACGGACAGAAGGTTGAGAAGCGGGAAAATGGAAAAACTGATGACATTTGAAAAATCTGAATCTGTTGTATATTTCTATTCCATAAAAATCTTCCTCCGTGGACTGACGACTCACCTGTTCCAAATCGTGTGCTTCCCACTCTAAATCTGTCATTCATGTGGCATTCGTCAAATTTAATTCTCTCTTATCAAACAATTTGTGACTGGCAACAGGAAAACTAATACCAGCTGTAATTTCCAAAGATCTTCAATAGGGAAACATGACGAAATTAACGGAATTCCTAGGGGTTTTAAGCCTCTTCATCGCCGGGTGGTTGTTCTTGTTGAAAATTTGCCAGACCACTTTCCTAAGCAATTACGTGATTTTGCCATTACCACTCTACGTCCTCATCCTCTTTGGGGTAAATATAATCTCTGAAGTTCTCCATCTTTTTTGTGTGAACATATTATGATTTGATATATTTATAGGTATTAGAATGTCAAACAAGTTTGACTGATGGTTCTTTCCTTCTTTCAGATGTATTCTGTCTTTACCGTGCTACACCGTACCTTTAATTTCAAAGATTGCCCGGCAGCTGCAAAGGAATTGCAGGGACAAATTGAAGAAGCTCGTCGGGATTTGAGGTCCAAAGGAATGAAGTTTTGAGGTGGACATTCCATGAAAACTCCCACTGTTCTATTTTATTGTTACTTGCTGAAGCATTTCGATTTTTTTTTTCCGAGCAAATGTATTGGCATAATAAAGATGATTTTGTAAGGCCTGTAAATGTTTCCAATGCTGATTCTATTCGTTTCATTTCATTTCATTTCATTAACTTACCTGCAATCCGGGTAATGGTGTTTAACATGTGGTTTTTTTCTTTCTTTTGGTCATGCCACAGGTAAAAATTGTATCTATAATCTGTACAAAGTGGTATCACATCATACAATTAATAAAACCATAGAATCCACCGCGCCAGTTTTGACTTGCCATGAATAAAAAGACCAAGGGGAATCCAAAGAGGGCGAGGACGGACAGGGAGACGCAGAATTGAAAAAGGAGGCGAACCCGTTGACTTGGATTATTTGCGAAGCAAGAAATTTTTCATTTTAACGCGACAACAATTAGTAAATTACGTATTTCC
Source organism: Disparrhopalites patrizii (assembly GCA_034698585.1). NCBI lineage: Eukaryota > Metazoa > Arthropoda > Collembola > Symphypleona > Sminthuridae > Disparrhopalites > Disparrhopalites patrizii. The sequence goes on from JAQGBT010000247.1 coordinate 42,676, forward strand.
GCAGGATTTAAATAGGTTCCATACAGTTTCTCCGTCGCTTAAAATACGTAGAGGGATAAGTGCAAAAAAAACATTGTTGCCAAGAAAAAAGACCATGTACTGTTGTTACTCTCAGACCAAAGAGTACCAAATAATCGAGACCCGCAAATATGGTAATAGTTAAAACCAGCGTTTGAGTCAGCAGTTAGGTTAGTATAATGACTGGAGGTTCTGTTTCAAAGGTGTCGGTGAAAACGCCAAAGAGCTGAAAACAAGTACTCATTATGGAGGTGTCAAGTTGCTGGTACTGTCCGGTTTAATAGGCTATTGTTTTGGACACTGCGGGAGAATATTACCGAGAAAACAACTGTGATAGTTGTAACAAAAACTTCATTTGTTTTTATGACGTTGTTTAACTTATTGCTACTTCAGGCTTTTAAATAAGTTGGAAATGAGTGATGCAGAGCGAGGGATCATTAGGGAGGGATTCATTTGTGCGGAATGTCATGCCACATTTGCTGGGCCGGAGGAGTTGTTACGGCATTATGAAAATTCTCATGAGCAAGGAACATTTAAAGGTAATAAAATATCCGAGTACGTTATTTTTTTAATCTGCTTTGACTGATTGTGTTAATCATGTAAGTAAATGTTATGTCATTGAAAGCACTCTTGGGGAAAGCGAAGCAAAAGACGAAAGATATTCAGCAGTCGATCACAACAAATCCATTTCTGCAATCTGCCGTGACTACTGCCCAGCCACCTCCACCACCTACGTTGACCTACGAAATAGAACCACAACAACCTGGAGCATTTCGATGCCATTTCGAAGATTTCAAAAGGCACAGAAATGTAAAAATTGAACGTTACGCATCTGAAGGAAATAAACTTCTTATCCGGTTGATGAAGCTCACGGATAATGTTCCTGATGATCCCACCAAACGAAAAAGTGAGAGGTTTTTGTTAGCTCAACTTGAGGTTCGAGCATTCTAGAAATAAAAAAGGAGTTTTGTTGATGCATAAATTTAAATTCCTACATTGGAGAGAATCGGAGTATGTAATTGTCAATTATCATGTTTTATTTGGTTGCAGACCACGAACAATCGATTGTTAACTGGATGGATGAGAAATCAGTTAACAGATGCCCGGATTGTACGGCGACATTTAACGTCTTATTAAAAAGGAAGCATCACTGCCGATTATGTGGATCTATTCTGTGCGAAGAATGTTCACATTTCATTACTCTTACTGAGGCAATAGACTTAACCAAATCTTTGAGGAATACAAGTGCGACCATTGATGCTCTTTCTAAACCAAGTACTAAGAGATCATCGTCTCCAAGTCATGTACCCAAAAAGGAAGAAATCGTGTTTCGTTGTTGTATTTATTGTTTTCGAGTAGGTGTTGGAGCAAGCGTTTATATCCATTGTTTTTTTAATACGGCTATGCCTATTCAATTGCACAATTAAGCACAATAATATTGTCTGTTTAGTTTCCCATTGTTGATTAACAAGCTGCAATTGTTTGAAATCGAATTGCAGATCATGGAAAGCAGAAAAGGTAACTACGAAATACAGGAATCTGGAAAAAACTTAATCGAAGAGCATGAACAATTGAAAGAGACACTGAGACATGCAGAGCGACTTATTCCCGAACTAGTCAAGATAGTGGACAGTCTATACTCAGGCGAATCTTTGTACTCCACTCAACAAGCAAATAGTCTGCGGGGGAAAATAATAAAACTAACGGAAAAAGTCGATTTCTTAAGTAAATCCATTGCTGCAGGAGCCGTGATCAATTCCAGTGATGTCATGTTAAGGCAGCGAATAAGATCTAGCACTGTTATAAGTATAAGATCTTTGCTGAGTAAATTACCAGTGATCCCGGGTGATGAATATTTAAATGAAATAAAAACCAAGACACCTGTGAAAACACCGTCAGTGGCTGTAGTTGTAAAAAGCGCGGGTTGGGTGAGCGAGCTAAAAAACGTTCAAGTTGTTGATGATCCTATTCAACAGCAAATTATTAATCTAATGGGTTTTATTGAGTCGGCCAAGTAAGATTCTGATATAACATATTGTGATAATTAATAATTACTATTATATTATTTGATTGTAGTTCACGTGAATGGTGCGCAATAAGCAACGATGCTAAGATGAATGGTTTCTTTGTATTAACAGAAATGCGAACAAATTGGATGAAGTCGACACCCTGGAAAAGTCACTTAAGGAGCTCCAAGATATGAAACTGAGCATGTCATCTTGACGGAAAGGATTGAGCATAAAACGCGGAGGCGAATGTGATTTTGGGGCAGCATAGATTATTAATTTATTCTAATCAATATCCGACTCCAATTTTTTAGTTTTATTAATGAAGGATAGGTGCTGAAAATTTTTGAGCGTTTGCTTGTTAAGGCTACCAAATTATTAAGTTTCACCATTTCAATAACGTGTTAATAATTAATATTTTTCCGTAGAGAAGATAGTCGTGCCAAGCTGGAATTCATGAGCACCTGTATTTTGATCATGCATTTTCTGTTACCGTTGCTCATTTAAGGTTCGACGTCAAAACTTAATGCAGGACAAGTAATTAAGAAACTATTAGAAATTCTGTGGAACGTTAATGGATTAACTGGCGTGAACTTGATGCAATTCCTGATTGTTGCGAGAATTTTATATTTTCAGTATGAAAATGCTGGTACACTTCAGTAAAATCTGCCAAAACAGCTGTAAGTATAATCCGTTTGGGAGTGAAAAGGAAATTTTATTTCTTCATAATTGCTTTTGCGACAAAAACAAAATCATACAATGCTTTTTAACTGAAACATGGTGTTGATTTACCCACTGTTTTGAAGGCTGTCCCAAATTCTACGGCTGACCTGTGCAGTCGTACAGATAGGTACAAAGATTTATAAGAAACAATTCCAGCTTGGGAAATGACAAATCAAATGTACATTGATAATGAATTAGAAAATGGAATACGATTGTTCACGTCGGAATCGGATGCGTTTTCAAACGTGCCATTAAATGTTTTGATTTTATTATTAGATTACTATTCAAGTCGAATGTAATTGTTACACTTCATTGACACATCCCGCAAAAATACTTGCATCTCACTTGATTTTCCAATTTTTCAAAACAATTTAGTCATTTGTATGAATCAGACAGCTTAGCTGTATCATTTTAACATTTTAAGTCACCACAGTTTGTATCAACTGGAAATGCTATTATTGCTACAAACATAGGTATTAAATTATCTTTTAATAAAACTTTCTACCAGCCCAACATACTATTGTTTTTTATGAGCAAAGCTTGCGGTATTTACGTTTTAGAATAGAATAACACTTCTCTGTCCAACCCTTACTTAATGAACGCAGCATATGTACATTCAATCACTCACCCACCAAATTCCTTAACACATCCTAGTTATGAGATTTATACAAGCATAAGTTAGAATACCATGACCCGGCGTTCTTGCAGTGTGGCGATACTGCTTCTCATTAATTTATTTTAGCGTAGTTTCTCGTATGAAACGCAGAATTTCATTGGTTGTGTGATTTACACTGTGAATGTAAATAGTATTTACATACAATTTATTGTGTACAACAATGAAACCAACAAAGCTAATTTTTTGAACTTTCGTGATTAATTTCAAAATGTGCACTTCTTACTAGATGTGCTCTGTAGGATCTCTTCCTTCTAAAATGTGCTAAATACGTTATATACATATGCGCTAATCGAACGTCTGCAACTGCTCTGGATTTGTGGAATCCGAAAAAATAAATCTGAAGCCCCAAATAGCTTTCAATTATGCAAGTAACATTTTCGACTAGAACTGGGGGCTTCAATCCGTTGATCACAAATTATTTGCCTTTGGGTGATATGAAGAAGCTTCTTATCACCCGAATTATGGTTTTTAGAGAGACACCGGTGTGAGGTGCTTATCACTATCTACCACTGTTGCTTAATACGTAAAGAGAATTTATAGGCTTGCAAACATTCGCTATTTATCAGGAGTGCGTGTAGTAGAATTGCAGAATAACTTCAAACTGATTCAATTCAAAAACTTTGTCGACCCTCATTTGTTATTAAACCCTTGCTCATTCATAAACAATTAACAACGTCGGCTGTATAAATTATTAAACTTGGTAAGCCTACCAAATAACAAATGCTTTCAAAACGTGTTTCTGCAGCGACACTTTCCCTTTGGGTTTCTGGAACTTTAACGGGGTTTATAGAAGTAAGGACAGCCAAGCAATGATAAGTGTACTTCCTCCGTAGGGTGCATACCTCTTGTAGCTTGCATCCCCAGTTATTGCGTAGGTGTAGCAAGAGCCACAGAAAATCAGTGTTCCAATAGCCATTAGTGCTCCACTCTGCAAACCGTAACGACATCAATTTTATTTTATGTAACCAAAATTCAATCAAGAGTCGAAATGAGATCTCTTGGACTCACCACATTGGGCTTACGAGCTAGAGCACTGGCAATCAACCCAAATGTTCCAATGAAATGATATTGATTGGCACTTCGAAATGACCGTTTTTGTTCTTCATCAATGTTTTTGTTCATCTCGATAACTTCATGAAAAAAGAGTGCAAAAACCCTTTTAGGTTCATCGTCTAGTAATGTAAGAGAGATTCATACTTAAATTTCATTTAAATAAAATATGTAGTACCATGAGATCCATACGCTCCTAGAGCCACTGCCAATGCGCCGCTCAAGCCAGCTATACGAATGAGATTTCGATTGCTGGACCAGTCTGGTTGCTTGTACACAATTTGTTTTTCCACAACCTTTTCAATTGGTTTCACGGTTACATTACCGTTGCCCGTTGTGGGAATCAGCCCAGTCGTAAAGTCATAAATGCCTCTAAAGACAGGAACGACAGCTTGACCACTAGCATGGAGAGTATCCTAAAAAAAAGAAATAAAAATTCAAGTACACAAGGAAATTTAATTTTAACTCACTTCGGTCAGGAGTCAGGACTCTGTGACATTGAATTTCTAGAACTTTCACGAAACATCTCGAGCTTACAATTAGACGATCTATGTACATATATTACATACAACTACAACACATAAGTGCAGCCATTCTTCCATTAAAATCAAAATACTTGAAAACAATAATACTTACGATGATCTGTTGCATGTTGTATGCGGGAAATAAAAACCACCACAATCAGAGTCTGGAAACAGAAAGTCATCAGGTTTTTCAGTAATTTCTTTAAAAATTAGCACACAGAAACATTTAATTCCAAAAATTCAGTACATGCCGAAGGTGTAGAAATAAATAATTAAAATCTAAGTTAGCTTAACAATCACACACGAAAAAGAAGCATAACTATGATTATGTATTATGTAAGATGTCAACCATCAGCGAAATAACAACATTACTTACGCAACCGTAAATTGACATTGAATGACAAATTACTACGTGAATTACATTCACGCTTCTTCTACTTTAAAGTAAGAGTCAAAGCGTGTTTCATCATCATTCATTTGATACAATCGCCTACAGTCGCAAAGGTTTGAACTCAAGTTTTGACACTTTCTCTACCTCAAAGTGTACGCATGTAAGCAACACCATCTACTTTGAACACAGTAAAATCCAAAAGGGAATAGAATAATAAGTATAGCAAAATTTAATTGTTGAAAAAGAAAATTATACAATCCCGTGGTTTTTACCTTCGAACGCTTGAACTTTGAGACTGAAGTTTTACTCCTATAGCTGTCTGAACGAATTCTAAATAGTGTAAGCACGATAAATTAATGGTCCTTTGGTAGAAGGTTATATCCACAGAATTAGTGTTTGCACAAAGTCAGAATGACGGAAGTTAGAATATGACGAAGGTCTCGTTAAAACTCATGAAAGTGTTATATATAGACCTGTTTTTATGACCAAAGCTTGGTACAATAGCTTTATAACACTGAATGAATAAAACTGTCAGTGATAGTCAGTTCCACGAAAATTATACCCTCCAAATTGTACCCAAAAAAAAACTGAATGGAATTAACAATTGTATTTAGTAGTCCCTGCAAATCCAAACTGGAGAAAAATGCCCTGTCGTGTTGTTATTGCCAAAAACTTTTCTCCCGAGTTGCTCTGTCGCTCTCTGTGCATTGACATTTCTCTTCCAGCATTTTCTCCATCTTTTCTTGATATTTTTCTCTTTTCAATAAAAAATGGACAGTCCCTTTTGAAATCTGGCGCATCCTTTGGAAGGAAAATTTAAAGAGCCGATTTTTCCAGCAGAAGAAGACCAAAAAAATAAAAAGTTATCAGCTGTTGTGATCTCCGTTTCCTGTACATTTTTTTAAGCATTAAACGAATTTTAAACACAAATTCAACACCGCCGCATTATTAAAGCACCAACTGATTTTTGCAAGACGGTGAAAGTTTACAATTGAATGCACCACTTTCGAAATCTTCTTAGTGTTTTGAAAACCACTAAAATCATGGCTGTTATAAAATTTCCAAACGTGTTTTTCTCCTTTTGTTTGCGTCGAACATGTTTCGATAAATGCATTGTAGTAACCAGCATGCATTCCCCTTATATTTGCGGATATTAGGACTTTAGGACCTAGTATTTAATTATTTTTTGGTTCTTCAATTTTTTTTATTGAACCAATGGCATTAAATGCTACGCTGAATGAGCGTTTAGAATGTCCTGATTTACTTTTAGAAAATTTGGTTCGTTCTGTTAATTTTATTTTAGACATTAGTGTTTTCAAACATTCAGTTTTTTTCTTTGCCAGTGGTTTAAATCATATTCATTTTCGTGTGAAAGCCATTATACGACACGGAGCAAAAATCAAACATCATTTGGTAAGTTTGCCCTTCATGTTTGTAAATTTTTTTTCATTGTAATTACTACCTTCATTGTCGGGAAAATATACATACAGTATACATAATATATTTTATTGAATGGTTCCCTCATTGTTGGTATTTACATATACCCTTGTGTTTAAAATCGTTATAGTGCATTTTAAAATATTTTCATGTACAGGTGAATTGCGTGGGTGAATGTCCAATGGTGTTTTATTAATGATGAATTTAGGAGCACATGTTCATGTATGTATCGTATTCGCATCTGAAGAAGGAAGTCATGCACACTATTTGTATTTTAGGTATATTGAATGTGCTGTTTACTTGACTCAAAAAAATCAGGTTTTGATTAATTGAAGGATTCGCATGATGCGTTGGGAATGGAAAGATAAACGAAAGAAATGAGGGAGCAAATGTAGGTGATTCAATCGTCATTAAGAATATTCAAGGCACCATTTTTTTCCGGTTGAATTGATATTTTGCATCAACTGCATAATATGCAGCCGGTATGGTTCTTTTTGCTATCCCCATAATCTTCTTCTCATTCCGCGATTCCGCACATGCCTTTGGGGTCGTATACTGAAAATCGTGTCTTGACCTGTCAAATATCTGTGACGGTTCTGCTAGTCGTTTTCGCTCGGCTGAATAAATTTCTGACGTTTCCGACTTGTATACAGAAATACTGAATGGACAGAAACATTCACACATCACAACTTATTTTTATTTAATTAAAGTAGTTAAGTTGTTAAGTACTGGCAAGTAAATATCGGGATTTGTATTTGTGTTGATAGTTTTCATTGACGTCACGCGTCATCAATAGTAAGGAAGCATTATCAAGCTCTGTCATTCCAATTCGTTAAAAATTGTTAAACTTTGAAAATTTTGTGTTACGTGTTGGTAGTTGGTATGTGATATGCGATTACATTACGCAATCGCTCATTTATACCAAAAGTAAACAAACTTAAACTAATTCATTTATACGTATATAAATAAAAGTTTCCTATAGTATGTAATGTACCAACATAGGAGTTTGCTTTTAAGCTTTCTGACAACGTTTTTTTTCAACTCTCTACCACATGATAGCCCATAAATGGTACAACTAGCCATATAATGACGGAATTATATTAAAGATAATCATACCTAATACAATTTTTATGCATCACTAAATGCAGTGACAATGACTCAGACATGCTGTAGGCATGAAAAGCTTATGCAGGAATGAGGAATGTTTTGACGGGGATAAATTTTCTAAAATTATACGGACACACTACTAACAGAATAAAAATAGTAACAGTTTACTCCGGGCTGTCCTCGCAATAATCTGTCATTACCAATCAGTCCTCCCAGTAGTATTTTTAATCCTTTTCTCCTATGCAATCGCAAAGATAAGTCTTTTTTGGCTTGTACGGTGATATGTGTTGTGATTGTAAATAATACACATGATTAAAAAAAAGTGCAGGTTGGTGACATTAAAAGTATCAGCTGTTTCATTTGACAGGTGGTTGTGTGACGTGAGACTGGACGAACTGGTTTATAGACAGGAACTTCATAGTTAAGAATTGACGATATTTGGTTGTGGACAAACTTGAGTATGCCCCGTAAATCCTTATATTATATTAGTAACAAAAGTTACCTCACCAAAATGTACTCACTATTTGCATTTTTGACACGCATGTACCTTAGTATACCTACATTTATTCTGATCAGCGTATATCGAGATCTTATTTCATCTATATGCAAGATGTATTTGTTGGTAGGTGGATGAAATGAAAATGATGTTAAACAAATTGATGAATTAATGTATATGTAATGTACTGTGCACATACGCAACACATACAAGTACACCTAAGCATTTTTGCTTCCATGTAAAGTTATTTTCTTAGGATATTGAGGTACAGCTGTACACTACTAAAAGCACATAGTTCAATCCTTGTTCCATGGAATATGTAATTGTATAGTACAATATACCTACGTGAGTAAATATTTGTTAGGGGAGGAATTCCAACGAGGCTGAGAATTCCTCTTGTTTGACGATTTTGTAAATGTTTTAACTTTGGAATATTTTCAGATCTTTTCTCAAGATTCCTTTGCTGCGTTTGATGTTTGGTTGGAAAACTGGTAAATAATCCCTTAAACATTTTTTTATACTATTATTTTACGTGTTATGTATACTTTTGGTTGCTTTGTAGATACTAGTGTGGCTGTCCTTCAATAAGTACTAGCGAAGATTATAGGTAAATCAATACGGTGTTCTTGCGTAATCAGGGATGCTGGAAGGAAGATTGTTTGCTACGCACTTGACAATAATATCAGAATTTATAAACTGACAGAGGGACAACACAATAGATAAAAATTGTACCAATGATTGTCTATAGCAGAGACAAAGACGTATAAAATGGGATAGTAAAATAAAAAGAAGCATCTTGCTAAAACTAATTTCTTGTTTTTGGATTATAGTTTAGCTGATCATTCCTTGGGACTGAAACTAAAAGAATCTCGTCGGAAAATCCGTGGATTTTACTACGACTGGGCATTTTTACAAGACGACAAATTATTCCATGCCTTCGTTGATTGTTTGTACGCACTTTCTACCCGCGATCTAGACTACTTGATCGCGATTTCTCCGTCCAAAGATTTGGTAAGAATAATTTTTTTATTGGATAATAGTTCTTTTGCTTGCTGGACACTTGTGAAGCAGAATGTTAAGTGCCGTCTTAATTTCTGCGTTCATTCAATTGACTGCTAGAATAATGTATTCCATACATTTTTATGCTATCCATCCAGTCTAATTGTAACCCAGTTTTCGACTTTTGCATTCTTCATCCGCATTCAAATCTTTTGGCAATTTAAAACTCCAATGTTTTTAGTTCGAACGCAACTAATAACTGGTAAATCACTTCATGAAAAAAAAACTAGTTCGGTTTTTTCCATGAACATTCATTATTCATTCATATTCGTCCATGTTGAAACTACAGAATTATTAATTTCTATGGGAGTTTGCTTTTAGTTAATTTACTACTTCTACTAAAAATTTCAGTAAAATAGTAAAATATACACTTAAAGTTATGCATCTGTTTGTCATCGACAATTATAATTTTATACGCAAATAATATGACAATAGGTGCATAGTGCATATATAGCATACAAATGTTCCTAAAGGCATGGAGAAAATCGTGAAACTAAGCGTTTCGGTCATGAATCGAAACTGACTTTACATAATCAAAGTTAATGAGCTAATGTCAAATGTCAAATCAAAACCGACCAATATTTTTTAATACTTTCATGCAACCTGTGAGGCTATAACAAATTTATGCGTTCGGTGTGTCCAAAATCACGTTAAACTAACGAACTTTCCATTAGTTAGCATGGGGTAATCTCAGTTTAAGGACGCCCACCGAAATGCTACATTTAGTTACTTTTTCATTTCCGAGAGACGATAGTGAAAGTAATTGTTTCGAAAATGCATGTAAATAATAAAGTTAAACCTTTTGTCTTTGAAAAACTAGCATTGATACTGGTGTACATGCGTTAGTTTTTCCGTAAACAGATCTGTTAAATGCAACTCACAAACCCTTTTATTTCGGATAATTTCTGTTTGACTGCCGTCTCCCTATGACGGAGTTATTTTACAATTTGTGGTTTATTGAATTACACACCGAACACACTTTCCAGAAGCATCCTTCCGGGGGGAAGGTTTTTTCGGTCCTCTTACCTTATGTTTGGATTCCTCGCAGGAGAATCCCTACGCTGGGAAATTCAGTTTACGAGGGTAGGACGTTACGTTTGTACAAGCCCTGATAGTGTAATTAGTAATTACTACGGCGAATAATACATATATAGGCATGTGTTTATAATGTAGAGGTTTTCTTTCACTTTTTGTGTGTGTTATTTTTAATTTTTATCGGTGTCGAGTTTACATTTTCGTTCTACTTCTTGGCGATGGAGATTTTGAGGCCCTTTATTTAACACTACTAAGGTGCAATGTCTTTTTTGTGATTTATGTATACATTGGAGTGTGTGGTTTCACTGCGCCAGTTCACTATGATGGTTATGGTTTATGTTTATTAGTTTTTATGATTGTTTGAGATTACACACAGTGAAAACAGACATGTAAAACTGAATAATATAATATATGGGTATGCTATTCAGCAAGTGTAGTTCGTTGAAGTTCAAAATCCAGTTCGAACCGACAGTTAAAATCCAAACTTTAAGACAATAGAGATCGGTGTATAGCCTTTGGTATGCAAATCGAAAAGTTACAAAAATGTGATTTGTGTTATATTTTCATACGCATTAGAGAAGGATTTGGTCGATCCGATTATTCTTGGTTTATCAAGTATATGAACTAATTGACAGAAAGTACAAATGTCCCATCTACAATTTATTAAGATGTTAAAATTCATTGCAAATTGTTCCACGTGGGGTTGAGTGAGTGACCATTGCTTGAATCAAATAAAGTTGATGTGTGTACTACTCATGAACTGAATGAACCAGGAGGGATATCGAACTTGTATAAGTGTCACCTAACCTGGGTTATGATTGTTCACTTTATGTCATTGACAACATAATTCGTTAGATGCTGGATCTTCCTACAGAACTTACAGGTGTGTTAGATTTTTATTCTGAGTAAACCAGAAATTTGAAATATTGGAATGTATGGATTTACTCACTAACTTTTCTCTTGTTTTAGTAACAGAATTTTAATGCAAGAACAGCTACAAGCTACAATACAATGTGGAAAGTGCAGGTAGAAGCGGTGGCTGATGTGGATTCAGCTGTCGTAGACACAATGATTTGTGATGCGCCTTGTTCTGTTGCTAAAATGGAACAAATGTCAGATGCGGAAGCAGCAACCGACAACATTGCTAATCCAATGCAGGAATTACCTGGCGAAACCGTAAATGTGTGTCTTCAGTGTTTGATTTGTCTGAGCAACGTTCAGGAAGATAATAAAATACCGGTTGGAGAGTCAGCAAACTCGGCATTGATTATACTGTTGAAGTTGTTTCGAGTCAGTCATTCTATATTTCAAGAACTGGATTTGTCTGATATCCAATACCCTTTGTTTTGTTCGCCGTGTTTTTCTCACTTCACTCAAGCATTGAAAATCTGGAGAGAGATACAGGCGCTGGAGAACAACATCGCAGCTCTAGGAGAGAATTTAAAGCGCATGATGGTGCGCACATATGACAAACGGGAAACGCCTGATGAAAATCCAAAAGTCGTTGATGCATTACATTCTCATAAGCTGGTTTTCGACAAAGTGAGGAAAACATTTGCACAATGTAAGTACTAAGACCGAAGTTGAATCTAGTAATTAATTTTACTCTCTGCCCTGTCTAACAATGTTTTGTTCGTTGTTCAGGTTGGTCGAGCTGCAGGGTAGAAGTTCCGAAAATGAAAAAAGGCAGTGTACCTGCTGAAGTTATTCAAATCCAAGTCGAGAAGCGTCCAAGAGGACGGCCGGTCAAGTACCGGACCACACCAACTTTAGTGCCAGAAGCAAATAGTACAGTTGTTGAAAATGAAGATTCTCCAAGTCATGAACTAGAAGCGCCAGTAGCTGACGAGTGTATATTTTCACCTGCTTTGGAAAACCATGGAGATGCGGAAAAATTTGATGTACAAAAATTCAAGCACACAATCGAAAGTAAAACTGGAGGAAAAGAAGTAAAGCTGTGTCCAACTAAATCTCAGTTTCAAAAACTTGGTATTATGAGATTCAGTAAGTCGCAACAGAGTGGAAAGCAGTTCCCTTATAACTGTGAGGTATGTAATGGTTTGTATTTATGCTATTTATTCAGAAAATTGGTATAATAATTCAATATTTAAAAACAATCATAATATTTACTGTTTGGCTTCATTTTTAAGCGTGAAGTAACGCCAGCTTGGTGAATTTTGAAAATTTCAGGTTTGTGGAAAGGGATACCAGCAGAAGCATTTCTTAGATGATCATCTAAAATCTCATGATGGATTACTTAAATTCGAATGTGTTATTTGTTCCAAAGAATTTTCCTGTGAAAGACATTTACGTCTTCATGAAGTGAATAAGCACAGGCTTCCTAGTACAAATACCAGACGTTTTCAAAGACGGAGATTTATAGATCCAGAAATGCAAAAAACTAAAGTGTACTCAAAAAATGGACTCCTTGAGCAATTTAAGTGTAGTCACTGCTCCGAAACATTTAAAAAGCAAGACTATATGACAACGAACGGAAAATTTCGGTTGATTTGCACGTTCCATCCTTTCTGTGACAAAGAGTTTGTTATTTTTTCGGTCTTTCGCTCACATCATGACAGGACATGTCCTTCGAGAAATCCCGACTCTGAACGTTGCGAAGATTGTGGTAAAATGTTTTCATCAGCGAAGACTTTAGGCCATCACCGAATATCTTTTCACACGAAAGACTACGAGTTTTATTGTGATATATGTGGTTTAGGCTGCGCAAATCGCGGCATTCTAAATAGGCATTTGTTAAGCCATTCAGATGAGAAAAGATACCAGTGTCATATTTGCGAGCATCGTTTCAAGCGCAAAATACAGTTAACATACCATGTGCGCAAGCACACCCGTGAGTCTTTACAAATGTGTGGGTCTTGTGGAAAAACGTTTGCGAATCCTCAGGATTTGAAGAACCATGAGTACATACACACTGGCGAGAAGCAATTTCCTTGCCCCATTTGTCAGAAACTTTTTGCCACCCGAAACTACGTTTACACACATATCTGGGCCACCCATAAGAAAGCCAGGGCACCTCGACCTCAAACGCAGTCACGTGCAATGGATACAAGCACTTCCGCCCATGTGAATGTTAATTCATCGCAATATCCTGATGATATTGCTATTGCAACTACGGAATTATCATGGGAAAACCAACTTAGCTAATAGTGGCTCATAAAATACAATCCAAGGAATGTATGTATGCATTGTGCATGTATATTGTCAGATTTTTGTAAAAGATGCATAGATGGGGAATAAATGAACAGTTAATACTGTATTTTTTGCTGTGTTAACTAATGAAAGAATTCAATTCACATTGTATGTCTATATTCTGTATCACGAACTATGTCATGCTTTTAAAGGTATGGGTTGCAGTTTGGGAGGCCCCTTGGATGCAGCGTGAATTTGCAAGAATGCCCCATCTCTTTGGATGTTTTAATTTATTATTGCTTCTTTAATTGTAGGTTTATGTGCCACCTGGTTTCAAGATATCTGCCTTTGAGATGCCTTTAAATGGAAACGCAGTGCTGCCAGTTGACACGAATGACGATGGAAACTTTGAGACCACATTTTTGCCAGATCAGCGCTTTCAAGCTACTCCTGTAGAAATTCCCAGCAAGAAGTCGTTACGAGTCTCATCAACAACAAATATTGAAAGTGAATTACTGCAAAATAATAATGTTCCAGATTTTTCGTACACGGTTTCTCCAGTAGATACAAGCGAAGGGTTTTCTTCCATCAAATTAAGCGCTTCTTGTGATCTCAATTATTCTGACCCTGGAACTAGGACTAAAAAGTACTCGGACAGTAACGTTAGTAATAAGTCATTTTTGGAATCTGGCGGACTTATTCAACCTCCCGCTTTAGGCAATTTTCCCTTGCCCCAAAAGGGTCAAACGTTGTCGTCGTTTTTAACATCGTTATCTAGTACCATGCCTGAGCTGGATAGGGAAAACGCACATTTTAATGTTTCCGAGGCCTTAATTTCTGCATTCGAAAAGCTCAAAGTTAAAGAAAAGACTGAGAAAATGCGTGAGATGAAGCGAATTGCATCAAATGAAGCTATGTTTGAAAGCCCATTGGATTACTCGACAAGAAAAATGTTCTTTGCACCCAGTAAAGCAACATTCACCGAAACAGAAGAATCAGAGTACGGAAACTTCCTTGATTTTTAACGGAATACATAAGATGAAGTTAAGAGTAAAAGAACATTAAAAGTACCCCAACAGCTCTTTTTTCTGTTTTCACAGTTTTGAATATAGAAGACCTCGTAGACCTTTGAACGTGCGGAGACGACGCAGAGTAAACCAAAACTTGGGTTCAGACGGAAGAAGCGACAGTGTTACTACGGGTGAGTTGTCAAAAACAAAAATATTAACATTGTGATTGTGACTTGTGTCAATCTCGTGTGTTGTAATTTAAAAGAAATCACAACAAGTCTAACTTCTTCACTGGAATCCTCGGATGGTGATGAAGCAGTTTCATCGTTTTCGGCCGAAAATGTGGCTCTGAGTTTATTAAGGAATTCGAAAATGCAGAGCGTTCAGCTTTCAGACGCTTCAGAGTTGCAATGGCTGGTGACAGAATTAGACGCCCCACAAAACCTGCTCCCTCTCCCTAAGAACTGGAACAGCGCCTCCGAAGGTGAGAGTGATTGTGGTGCCTTAGACAAAAGCATGCGACTTAGAGGCACAACGGATTGGGCTCCACCACGACCTCAGATTATTTTCACGATACATCCTACACCAAAGTAAGTCATGACGTATTCCTAGTTGAAGTTATATACGACATAATCAATAAACAATTTTCCATTTTTCTGTAGTTTCTATGCACTAATGGAAGCCCAAAAGTACCGCTGTGCTGGCTGTGGAATGAAAGTTGAGGCGAAATATGCGAGTACATTTCGCTACTGTAATTACTTGGGTCGATACTTTTGTACTGGTTGCCATACCCTGAAGAAAGCTAGGTTGCCTCAAATGATTATTCATAAGTGGGATTTTAGTCCGTGAGTTTTTTAATTTTACAAGTGAGCGCACAACCGTATGTGTCCATACTTTACTTAAGCATAGCCACACTTTAAACCTGCAGGTACCTAGTATCAAACTTCAGCGCTAGTCTTCTGGACAGTCTCCAATCCGATCCCGTGTACAACGTCATGGCAATTAATCCAAATCTTGTAAAGAAAGTCCGATTGAACAATTTCCGCAACTACAGAATTCAACTTGGTTACCTGACAGAGTATATTCGCAATTGCAAGGCAGCAAATCAGTAAGTTTGATTATTATAATTTATACTTATTATAAAGAAAAATATTCATATTGTTATTGCTTGAGTGCTGACATACTGAGATAAAAATATGACGAAACCGTAGGTTGTGGGAAGATTTGGATAAATTTCCGACATACTACACAGCTGATGTTGACCAGTATTCGCTAAAAGATCTGGTAGAGTTAAGATTCTCCATGGGGATGCCATTGAAAACAAAGGAATTCGTTACGAAAGCTGTCCATCACGTTTTACACTGTGAGGTGAGGAAACACAAGGAGCTCTTACCAGACTTTAATGTTTCCATCTTTATTTACATGAAATGACAATTGATCCCTTGTAGCTATGCAAACATTTGGGCTTTCTATGCGAAGTGTGCAAAAAGGACGAAGTTATATTTCCGTTTCAAGTCAACCGGGTTGTTCGCTGTATGAAGTGCCTCAGTTGCTTTCACCTCAAGTGCTTTAATCCCGGAATGACTCATTGCCCAAAGTGTGTCAGACTATCTGTTCGCAATCAAAACATTGGTGGAGTCGTTATTGCGTAATGCGCCTTCAAAATGTCGTAGTATTTGTATTTAGAAGTAAATGTATTCTCATCTAATTTTGGTATTCATTAATTAAACATTTTACTACGACGAAAACAGAGGTCTGTAACTGTAACTATGCTATTTTAGCATTCCCTGCGATCGATTTCGATAGCGTTCTGAAAGTTGCGCGCAAATTAAAAATGCAACTGTTGTATCAAGCTAATTAACAATAGAATGTGTGAATCTGCGGTTTTTTTCTCGTGCATACCTTAATATTTTATATTTTGCTGTGAGTGGGTCAGCAATTAACATTCACCAGCAGTTGCAGTTCGGTTTTATGACGTTTCCTCTTGGTACGTATCATGTATGTACTAGGTACTGGTATCACTATATTGTATACCTTTCTGTACTGAGTACAGGGTAATGTATTTGTTCTTACAGGCACTACCTTGCATTAGTTACTCCCACTGGAATCCCATCACCTGTAGCGGGGTACAGCGTTGAAAAAGTGGAATTATGGACATAGTCATAATTTCATGCAGCGGAAAATTGCTAATATATAGTTAAAACAAGGAGACTGACACAATAGAACGAAACAATAAACATCAAGTGCAGTAAAACCGAGTTTATTAAAGTATACGAAAATTGAAGTTTAACATGTTCTCGTAACTCGGAAGCATTCGATTAACACCAGTACGTTGACACTTGATACACATCATATATGCACGATTTGATCAGTTCGCGTGTTATTGAAGTCGTTGCAGGCGATTAAAACAGAATACGGATTACTTTAACTATTAACTTTAATCGTCAATACTGATGATTGGAAATAAACATTAACTTTGTCGAAAATGATAGTTCCTAAGTTACGACTTACAATTAGTTGCATTAATGAGAGTTGAACAGCTGTAATTTCCAAAATGTAAGTAACTTCTTTTTCTCGTTAATCATAGGTTCAAAGTTTAATTAAGCTAGACTTTATTTTCTATGCGTTATTGAATTACTCAGTACTACGTGCGTCAAGTACGAAGAACAGCAACCCATATTTTTAACACCATACCATTAAAATAAATTTCAAGCTTGCTCCTGGTTTCGCAACCGGCCGTCAAATGAAGTTAAACGATAATAATAATCGACGCTAACCATGCATACCTTGACGTAAATCCCAGGCGCGATATGACACTGCTGAAACAAATCTTGTTGATTCAATGCTTTATATAGTATGGAATTACACTTCTCACTTTCTAAAACACTGTAGATACATATTGAATGTGAGCGACAATATCGTTATATAGGTACGTTCATTAAAATATACAATTGTAACTTGTAACATTAAAATACAATAAATATTTTTTAGGAAATACGTCTAAACCAATAACAGTTTTTATTTTCTGTACAAAGTCAACTTCAACCCTATGATTAATACATTTGCGCATAATGTTTTCATACTTCAGAATATTTCCTACCATAGCTATGCACTTAAGCAGCAAAAGTAATA
Source organism: Disparrhopalites patrizii (assembly GCA_034698585.1). Classification (NCBI taxonomy): domain Eukaryota; kingdom Metazoa; phylum Arthropoda; class Collembola; order Symphypleona; family Sminthuridae; genus Disparrhopalites; species Disparrhopalites patrizii. Next base: position 60,490 of record JAQGBT010000247.1, read on the forward strand.
CATTCGCGTTCAAAGTAATTTCTTAGTATATCCGTACTACGTGTGGCCAGTAAGTGTATATGGGAAAATTCTATTCTCGTATAGTAATACATACTACATACATCACAATATTTGAATGGACAGGAAACATTTCAAGCAAATCGAATTGATGTTGGAAATTTGTGCGTAAGACCTCCAGGATTACAACAAACATAACATATGTTAGGACTGAATAATTATAACACCTACTGCAACTGTGATGCTACAGCGATGACAAAAACTATTAGCTTAGATTTATAAACGTGAAAATCAATTTCTCAGTAGTGTATGTAATACGAGCGTAGTCTTCAAAAACCAATAAAGTGACAACAAGAGATCGTTTGTAACCATTCACTGTAGCAGTCTTGTGAGAGCCAGGTGACGGACAGCACCTAAAATTGACGAAAGAATGAACATATTTTCCACGTGTAATCAAAATGATAAGCCGTAATGAGTAATTTATTTGACAGCTCAAAAGCAAAGAATGGATAACCTACAAGAAGCTAACGATTTCCAACAAGACTGAGCATGAACAAAAAAATGTTCACTATGTCCAAGTACAATGCCACAGAGGCAAAAATGTATTCTTCAGGAGACAGGGCGTATTTGTGATCTCCACCCATCAATAATTGTGTGTCATGAATCAAGTACACCGAAAACAATAAGGCCCCTAGGGCAGCGTAGACCATTCGGACGATTTTGACGCCTGGAAAGAACATTGCTACCAATCCGAAGCATAATAGTACGATCAGGCAGACGAAAAGGAACCCGTTCAATCTCGTAAAGTCAATTTTAGTTTGAAAGGAAAACAATGTCAGTCCCAGGCAAACCACTGTTGTGATTCCTACAGCCAACAGCACCGATTGTTCACTGTAAAAATAAAAGTTTGGACCAACATTAACTAAAATAGCGTTACTTGTACTTTGTGAAACGCAGAAATAGGAAATGTAGGCCCTTGGTACTTACTTATAGGTACTCGAAACTGCTCCAAGAAGTACTCCAGTAAACAGCGTGAGGAGTCCTAAGCATATGTAATTCGCAGGCGCTTTCCTGCACACGCTTGAGCAGCATGATAAGACGATAACCATAACAAACATTCCGCCCATTGCGACAAAGCTGAACCACCTATTTTGACTCGACCAATTGCGGATACCATCGTGGTACAAAAACAGCGTAATGAATCCAACCGAGATCAAGAGTTGCACCATCAAAATGCTGTACACTTTCCTGTATTAAAATATGCTGCATCAGTACTTACTCACAATAATTCGACATTTATAAATTCAACTGTTCTTATGCCGCCGACCATGTATTACATACCGAATAAAGCCTCGGCGAATAGATTTCTCCGTGAAACCGAACCCATCATCCATCGGCAAATTATCATTTTTTGGTTGCTCCACATGGATTTCTGGATGAATCGGCATGTGGAAACCCATCACAGGAGGCTGTGGTCCACCCGAAAATCCTCCATAATTAGCATTTGGGTAACCTGGATTTTGAAAACCTTGATTAGGGTATCCCGGATTTGGGTATCCTCCTACGGTCGGATTCATGCCACCAGGTGCTGGTGGGTAGTGTGGACCTGCAGGGTATGGGGGTGCAGGGTACTGTTGTTTGCTTGGATCTAAACAACACAACACAAATTGAATTCATTGCGCTATCCAATTTTACTAAATATCAAATCACACATACAATGATACAAGATACAATTTATACGCGACCACACTTGGTGTTCACTGTTCACACATCTATATGAAATATGAAAGAGGAATAACGACCACCATGTCTCACCCATTGTTTGTCAAACTAATATTTTCGAGCTCCAATACCAAATCTCCAACAATAGGAACGGCTGTCGTCGAATAATCTCTTTCTTGCCCTGTAAATATCAAACACATAGATATAATATATAATTATTATGGCTAAACCATTTAACCATTATTATAAATACATGCATTAAATACGAATCTGCGGACATTGGACCAGCCACTCGTCCAACGCAGCTTACATCCATATAATCCTAGGCAACTAGGCAACAGGTGAGAACCTAGACTGTATACCAATTACCATTTATTATCTACCTGCCCTAACCAACCATTAAAAAAGTAAGCTGATTTACTTTTTTTTCATTTCAGTGATTTACGCCTATTCTCAGAACCACCCACACAGATCTATACGGTTGCAAAACGCTTTGCAAAATACCACCTACAATCAATCAATAAAAAAACTATGTAAATGTACAAAATCGTTTGGACCCTAAATGGGGAGTACAGGAATCTCCCCTATTATACTACTGTATTACTTCTATCCTGCACCTATGATCGATTCTTTCACAAATTACTCCACAAACTCGTAATTGTTCATTGAGGTAAAAAAAAAAAAAAACCTATGCTAAAGGCTTTTCCCGTAAATCTGTTCAGCCTGTAAGTTTCAGCATCTGTATTACAAAGATAACGAGCAAGTTTGACAGAAAATGTTATTTTCACCTTCACCTCGTATTAATATGAAAAAAATCGTAAAATCTTCTTACCTTCAAGATTTTCTTCTCTTCTCCAAATGTATCAATACATGTACTTCTGCTCAACACAACACAGTAGGTCACTCACAATCTACAATTGCGTTTCGTTTTCCGTGCGAATCGACTACTTTGTTTCAAAATGTTAAATCTCAATCTTAAAAAAATAAACCACTTTCAACTGTACGAACGATTTAAAAAAATATTTGTGTTATTTCCTGTAAATCTCACTGGAGTTTCTTTCGACGTGATCACCATGAACCGACTGTATAACGAATGGAAAAGGAGCAAATGCGTTCTTTCCAATTATATTATATACCTATACGTCATACGTCAGTGAGCTTGTACCATAATAAAAGGAAAAAAAAGCTTTCCACGGAAAAAGGCAAAGGAGCAGGAATGAGTCATTCTCTCTATAGGCCGTCCTAATAAACCCCTAACATTTTGAGACTCTCTCATCAAGGCCCGCGCCTTCCTTAGCTATATACATATATACTTTTTTCTATATAAAATTCCTATGGGAGCAAAAAGGTCCCATTTCACCATTCAATTTTTGCATGGGCGCTTCATCTCAGCGCTCCCGCATAAAACTCGTTTTTACCAAAGTTTATTTAGATATTAAGCATTTTTTATATTATTCCCTATTATTTATGTTTTAAGCATTTTTGATGAAGAACTTCGACTCCAGAAATCATGTTGAGACTCAGGAAGTTCCTCAAGACAAATTAAGCTTTTCCGCAAGAAAGTCTTCATGCATCCTACAGGTTCAAATTTATTGCTTGTTTTTCAATATTGATATTAATTAATTTTGTTATAAATGTTATTCATACTCTTCTTCATATTTTTATTAATGTTGTTAATATTGTTATTAATACTCTTCTTAATATTTTTATTAATGTTGTTAATATTGTTATT